>PVJH01019220.1:0-43408 GCA_004026705.1 Nesogale talazaci | reverse complement strand
AGTGGTGAAGCCAGGAGAGTGAAGGGAAAGTGGGGTAGAAAGGGGGAACCAATTGTAGGGATCTACATATGACCTCCTTTCTGGGGTACAAATAATGGGGAAGTGGGTGAAGGGACACATCAGACAGTGTACGATGACAAAATAATGACAATTTGTAAATTGTTAAGGGTTCATGGCGGGGGGGGGGGTGGTGGAGTGGGGAGGGAGGGGTAATATGGGGAGTTGACACCAGGGGCCTAGGTGGAAGGAGGATGTTTCGAGAATGATGATGGCAACAAATGTGCAAATGTGGTCTGCATACAATTGACATGTGTATTGATCATGATAGGAGTTGTATGAGCCCCCAATTAAATGATTTATTAAAAAAACAAAAGAGGAGGTCTGAGCCCCGGTGGCGTGTTGAGTGGTTGAGTGCGGGACTGCAGCCCACAGGCTTGGCAGTTCAAACCCAGCGGCGGCTCTCAGGAGCGGCACTGGGTAGCGGCCACGACCACCAGAGGTAGTGATGCCCACAAAAAAAAAAAAAAAAAGAGGGGCTGAGCCCCGGTGGTGTAGTGGTTGTGCGTGGGACTGCAGCCCGCTGGGTTGAAGGTTCAAATCCAGCAGCAAGGCTGGGCCTCCTACTCCCACCAGCAGAGGGCAGTGACGCCCCCCCCCAAAATTAAAAACAAAAACAAAAAATCAAAAAGAAAGCATAATCATTTTGCACCAGATCAAATATTCCTACCCAGTTCCATGCTGATTGCAGAGACTGTCTTTAGCATCTTGGTTCTTTGTCGTGGTGCTCCCACCACGCCTCCGTGGGGTCTCTAGCTTGTTTTGCAACCTCTGCTTTGTGCCCTCAGAACCCAACAGCCTACAACCCACCCCCACCTCAACCCAGACCTCTCCAAGTGCACCTCCACCCTGTCCCCCTTGCCCCCCAATGGAGGCTCAGCAGACTTCTTTTTCTGCACCTGCTGAGAACTCCAGCTTCCTTGCCAGAATAAAAATGGGGTCTCTCCCTACCTGAGGCTGAAAACAACCCAAACTCTCTGCCACGCAGTGGATTCCAACACTTAGTGGCCAGCTGGGAGGTTTGAACCGCCAACCTTCCAGTTAGCCATGGGAACGTTTACCGGATAGCGCCACTTAGTTAAGGAGACACCAGTGGCCCAGGCATTTTTGCCTAATGGCGCAGCACAAGTGCCTGTGTTGACATATTTAGATCGCCAGCTCTTTCTTCAGCGGAACCGCTAGTAGTTAGCATCCTAACGTGTTAACCGTCTGCACTACAAGGAAGCTGCTGCAGTCCCTGGGGAACAAGGGGCCTAATGAGCTCTGCCACGATGGCTGCAGCCTCAGGGCCAAATGTGAGTCACTTGGAAGAATACCTCATTAGGAAGAAAAGTCTCTTTTATTTAAAATCAGCTTAGTGTGCTAATAGGACAGAAAAGGACACCGCCCTTTCTTAGCATATTAAGCTCAAAGAATCACCCGGCACTAAGAATCTTCCGAGCCTGTGGGGAGGTTTCAGTTGACCTCATTGTCCAGTGTGCTGGTGCTGAGCCAGGGGACGGTCGCTCCCTGGAGCTCATTTTAGATTAACTAGCTCCATTGGCAGGGCACCAGCTTGTCACATGCACCTACAATCCAGACAGGGTTTTCTTGCAGAATAACTTTGGGATCCTACGTCCTCTCCAGAAAGGGGACCTCACCATTACCTGCGGGTTTTTAGCTCCCTTTATGAACATTCTGCCTATTGTTCTCATAAACCAGAAACTCCAAATTGTCTAACTCTGAACTGCACCAAGGATGTACCCTCGGGCCAGCTGTTGAATGCCTCGAAGCCTCCGTCTTAGGATAAGCAAACAAGGACAGCAATGAGATCTGCCGCTTCCATGAGATAAGCAAGGGGCCTCGCATATTATCATTATCTTTCTTGTCCCCCAAAGCTGGGCAAAAACCACTTGCACGGTGGCCACATTTTAGTGCTGGCATATAGTCACGGTCGAAGTCGATGACCTCTGCTTTCGTTTGCAATGTCCAGTCTAGTCCTTCCCTGTCTCCCTGCATGGTCCCTGCCACGTTCACATTTCAGAGTTAGGATGCTTTTCCTGTTCAAAACTTAGCAAAATGCCACGTAGACCTGTGGGGAGGGCAAATCACCCTGGGCTGCCCAAGGGGTTCCCACTCTGTGCAGAGGGCGCTTGGGCGACATTAATGGGAGGGGATGGGGACAGCAGCTGTGTGGACATAGGGCATGTTTAGGACCGGGAGACGAGGGCACTGACTCCATATTTGTCAATTCATGATTTGCTCACTGTAACTTTAAGGAAGGTAATTTGGTATTAAGTAGGTGTCTTTTTATAAATGAACTTTCTAAGGGAGGGCTGGAATCAAACCCTGTGTTACATTCAATGAATTTTTACACAATCAGTGCTTTTTAAAGCAGTCGTAAACATATTCCCTGTTCCTGGATTCTGCTGGGTCCGAAGGGAAGCCAGTGCTAGTCTACGTGACTCCTGTCTCCTTCCATGGTGAGGGGCCAGCGACTGCCAAGAGCTTCTTGCCCATGACGAGCAGATTGAGTGCCCCGCATCAGGTCTGTCTGCAGACTTTCTCTACTTGTGTGAATCCCAGTATTGAGTGAGGTAGCAGGTTAATTAGCACCACAAACCTCAGTGTCCTTAGCTGTGAGATGAAAGCAGTGATTCGTCCAGATGCTGGAGGGACTCGGTCTGGTAATGCTTTTTGTTGGGGCTGCAAATAATGTCTGGCATCATTCTGCCCAGATGGTGAGCCTCACAGTCTTCTAGGGACAGCCTAACTTGGGGGGGCTTCCACATTTTCCTGATGAGGAGCTATTTTTGATTTTCTCACAAAGTTTTGATTGCTGCCAAAAGGAGGAGGAATAGGACCTGCAGCTGCTGGTCAGGCGATCTCTTCCCTGATCAGGAAGGCTGCCTGACTGTAGGTGTGGCAGCGACGTCAGCCATTTGGGTGACAGGCCAGCATGTAGTTCAGGGGGCCAGGTTATCAGACAGTCCAAAGGAAAGTGCCTCATGGACTCCCAAAGGCCACCATGCTCAGAAGGGAGGAGAAAACAAGCCACTTTGCAGAACTCCGTGGCCTCTAACTGTGGTGCATGCCGTGGGTTAGAGAAACATTAGAACTTCTCTTCTCTTAACTGGATTGGGTTATGGCATTACTTGAGGAACCCTGAGAAGGCAGTGGCTACACATGTTGGCTATGGTGTGCATGGTCAGCAGTTCGAAACCACCAGCCACTTCACTGGAGAAAGACAGGGCTTTCTACTTCCCTGAAAGAGTTACCATCTCAGAATCTCCCAGGGGAAGTTCTATCTGTCCTACAGGGTCTCTGTGAATTGACATTGACTCAATGGTCAATGGTGAGTGTATTATTTAGTACATATTGTATATATATGGACTATATGTAGTATATCATTATTATTTAATGCTCTCATGAGGTGTGTATACTGGACAACTTTCCCTAAACTCTGGAGAAGAATGGACCCCGCCCCCCCCCCATCATTGCAGAAGCATTGGCAGTCTTCTGCTTGCCAACCAATTGCAATAAATTGCAGTTTGGAAGGATTCAGGAATATTGAAGTTTTTATCTAGCTTTCACAAGACATTGTGACCTATATTTTCAGAACTAGATTGCCAAGCCTTTCTTCCTACTCCACCTGGAAGCTCTGCTGAAACCTTTTCTGTACATAGCCGCACATCAGCATCCACTCAGAGACAGTTGGAGGCTGTGCACGAGGGGGAATGGCCAGACCTGACATCTGGGTTTTCTTTACGGAAGGCAAGAACTCTCCCATGGAACCACTCTGCCCTCTTTTACTCAGCAAACCCTCATAGCCCTTGTAAGAGAGGAGGCTTGAACGTATTCTTGTGCAAAACCCCATCCGACTGGGAAAGCAGGACAGATGTAAACTCAAACAGATGCGAAGCAAAGAGTCCTGCTGACACCGCTGTAGGACGAGCCCTTGACTGGCCACATGACAAGGCACAAAACCACAGTAATCTAATCACATCAGGCACGGCGTTTTGAGTTATTTAGAAGATTATTTGAAAGATGGACTTCATTCCACTCTAGTTGGTACAGATGTTAGCAGTTCATGTGCTTGACTTGTGCATAAATTAATACCCATCTATTTCAAACCGAGTGCTGACAAATTTTCAGTAATACAGATGCAACATCAAAAACTCTTGATTGTCGCTGGTTTGTCTCAAGTCTCCCACATACTTTTCTACAACACCCTAACTCAGAGGGGGTTAAATATCATGAAGCATGTTGAAAAAGCAGAACTTTACAGAAGGGAACCCCCAAATTGCTGGATTTGGAGTCCACTTCAGACTTCACAAAGTTCTATTCCACAAGAAATAAGTTCTTTGAGGAAACCTGAAGTTTCCTTCCAACTTTTTCTCCCATAAAGGTTGTTGTCCAGGAAGAGAAATGATTCATCAATTGCATTACCAAGTCCAATCTAGTTGGTCCAGACACTTTCAGGAACAGAGACGGTTTGCCATAACTGTACCTGCTTCTCTCTTCTGCATTTCCTCAGGGTTTTCATGAGAGTGGTGTGCTCTTCCCCTCTCCTTTCCATCAGGATTTTCATCTGCTTAATCCCGATCAACGCCTTCTTCACCTCTTCATCGGCCTCCATCTCCTCAGACTCTGAAAAACCTGAAAGATATGTTGTGGTTTTGCCTTTGGCATTGAATCAGGTCATGAAACCAAGAGTTTGCCAATGTTTCACATCACCCCAAAGAGGCTGAGCTGTTCTTTGAGAGGCTCAAACTCCAAGAATGAGCTGTCTCCTGGGTCCAGCTGTCACCAGCATGGAGCTGGTGATCTTTAATTCTGAGTGCCCAGAGAAGTCAGGCTTCACTTACCCATCGACCTTGTCATTTTCCTGAGGGCTCATTTTTTTTAGACAGGCCTATTGACACCAAATTCACCTTTCCTACGATTTAATAGCGTGTTATTGTGAAAGAGTTAGACGATCATTAGCACAAGCCATTTGAGAACATTTTTTGAACAGAGTCGATTACTATGGTCTTTCTATTCGTTGTCCTTTAAATGATATACCATCATTCTGAACTTTATATGCCTGTGGTTTTGTTTTGGTTTTTGCCCAGTTTTGGAGAGCATTTTCTGTGAGTCATTTGGGATCTAAAAACCCACTGGCACTCTGTGGACGTTCACTCGCAGTGGCCCTGTATGACAGGGTAGAACTGTCCCTGTGAGTTTCTGAGACTCTAACTCTTGACAGGAGGAGAAATCCCAGTCTTTTTCCTATAGTGCTACCTTGAAATCAGCTGCCCAATTTGTAATCAATACTCCACTAGGGCTCCTAATAAAACAGGTACAGTGGGGAATTCACACATGACCTTAGCAGAGTAGGGAAGTCCTAGTCGTTTAGTGATTATGTATTGCGCTATGATCCACATGATTGACAGTTCAAAACCACCAGTTGGAGAGACTGGGCTTTCTAGTCTCAGTTACGGTCTCAGAGTCACTAGGTGTCAGCAGTGACACCATGGCAGTGCGTTTGGTTTTAGTAGAAGATATGAAGCGGACCATGGTCTTTGTTTCCTGTATGAAAGGGTGAGCAGATGAAAAGCTGTTAATGTCTAGGTTAACTATGTCTGTAATAATACTAACAAAGAGAGTACTTTCCCATGTACTCTTTTGTTAGTAACAAAGACAGTACTTTGCAAGGTACTCTCTTTGTTAGTGAGGCTATTCTCACCCCTGGTCTATGGTCAGAGGGCATTGACCAGCGAATTAATCCATGTGGGGACTGTGTAAATGAATTTTGGATTTTCACTGTCATCCATAGCCTTCTGAAAACCAGGTGCTCAGAATTTAGACTCCAATACTATGCCTTCCTCTGGTGGTAAATTTTGTTTTTTACAATCCTTAGATTACAAAGGCTGGTGTGCTTCTTCTGAGTGCACGTAACTGACACCTTATGTAAGTGGCCATTTGTTTTAAGGCTGCAGACACTATTCTTTCTAATAACTAGACATCATCTGATTTCTTCACCACACTTTGCTGTGGCACTTAGGACCTGTTTTCATTTATTCCCACACCCCTTCCTTTCACTTAAGAGTCAGGACTCTAAGACTATATACTAAAGGCAATTTAGAATTTCTTAGAATCTACCCAGCACAGTGAAACTTTTACTTGATTTCAGTTTTAATTACCTTTGAAATGGCACGAAACTCAGAAAGCATCTCAGCTAACTCCAGATAGCCTAACAAACGTTGTAGACACACCCCTCTGAAAGTCTCCAAGCTCATGCTCTGCTGCAGACCTTGACTGGCGACTGTCCCAAGTGTACCAGGACGGACCGGTCTCCTTCAGGGTTTTCAGGGGTAGTGTTTTCATAAGTGAGTTGCCCTTCTTCTGAGGAACCCCTAGGTGAAGCCGCACCTCCCACTGCTTGATGAGCAGCGCAGTGAATTAATCCTTTGCACCACCCCGGACCGTCACTAAGCATTTCTTGTACTTGTTGTTAGCTGCCTTTGAGTCCATCACACCTCTCAGCGGCCCCATGTGCACAGTGCAGAATCGCTTCATAGGGCTTTCAAGGCTGTGACTTTTTGGAATCAGAACTCCAGGCCTTTTTTTTCTGAGGTCCCTCTGGGCGGTTTGAATCACCAGCCTTTCAGTCAGTCTCACCGTGACGAAGCCATTTGCACCATCCAGGAACTCCAGGAAGCATAAGAACCTAAGAACAACAATACCCACCAAGCCCCTGCTGCCAAAGAGTCCATTCTGACACAGGGCTCCGTGGACAGGAGTTGTAAATCTGTACAGGTTCAGACCACCCCCTCCTCTCTCGTGGAGTGGCTGGTAGGTATGAACTGTCACTGTGGGGTGAGCAATCTGATGCTTATATTAGGTGCCATGCAATTCAGTATCACTGTCTGCTCACTGTCAGCATCACAATCGCTAAGGTGGCTTTCTCAGGAGCATATTCTTGCCTCTACGTTTAATGACAGCTCTCTAGAGGAGGCCTTTATCACACTGTTCAAAATGCCAGCAGGGTCATTAGAGCTGGGGAACAGGTTCCAATAGAGCTTTCCAGGTGATGAATAGACTTAAAAAAAGGAACAGGTTACTCATTTCTGAGAAATTCACCATTGAAAAACCTTACAAAGCAGAGCTGAGTGGTTGTGTGTGGGAATGGGGCCCACTAGGGTTGGTGGTTCAAATCCAGCAGCAGTTCTCCCAGAGCAAGGTTGGGCTTCCTACTCCTACCAGGGCAGTGATTGCCCCCCCCCCCAAAAAAAAAGAAAAGGCTTATGAAAAGAAACAGATAATGATCTACATATAACCCCCTCCTGGGGGTGGGACAAAAAAATGAGTGACGTGAGATAGTGGTCAGTGTAAAACATGAGAAAAAATTATAAAGGGTTCATGAGAGAGAGAGGGAGGCAGAGAGGGAGGAAATGAGCTGATACCAAGGGCTCAAGTAGAAAGAAAAATGTTTTGAAAATGATGATGTCAACATATGTACAAATGTAATTGGCACAATGGATGGATGGATGGATTGTGATAAGAACTGTAAGGGCCCCAAATGATTGAGGGAGGGAAAAAAGAAAAGAAAAAGAAGCAGACCATTGTCAGACATAGTGCCACAGGATGAGCCTTCAAGGTTGGAAGGCAGTCGAAACACGGTGGGGGACCAGCTGCCTTCTCAAAGCAGTGTTTGCCATAAGGGCATAGATGCCGCTTTCAGGGCCTTCACTGGGCTCTGGATGGGGCGCAACTCAAAATGAGAAGAAAGAGCTGCAGACATCCATTAATAATCAGAATGTGGGATGTGTGAAGTATGACTCTAGGAAAATTCAAAGTCATCAAAGGTGAAATGGAGCACATACAGATTGATATCCTAGGCAATCGTGAGGTGAAAGGGACTGAAATCAGTCATTTAAAAATAGACAATTATGTGGTTTTTATGTTGGGAAAGACAAATTCAAGAGGAAGGGCCTCACACTCATCATCATCAGAAACTTGCAAGATCTATCCTGAAGCACAATGCTGTCTATAATGGGATAATATTATACACCTGCAAGGAGATGCTGAGCCCCAGTGGTGTAGTGGTTGTGCGCGGGACTGCCGCCCACTGGGATGGAGGTTCTTTCCAGCTCACAGGAGCAAAGGCTGGACCTCCTACTCCCACCACCAGAGGGCAGTGATGCCTAAAAAAAACAACAACAAAAAACTATACACTTGCAAGGAGATTGAATTACTAAAACTCTTAAGCAAATTTATGCACTAAAGCTAATGATGAAAAAAGTCAAAGAATTCTACCAACTTCTTGAGTCTGAAATTGACCAAACAAGCACTCAAGGTGCATTCACAATTATTGATCATTGAAATGCAAAAGTTGGAAACGAAGAGGAAAGAACAGGAGTTGGAAAATATGCATTTGTGATAGAAAAAAAAACTGATGATTGCAGGAGAGATTTTGCAAGCCCAACGACTTCATTGCAAAGACTGTACACATAGATCTCACCAAATGAGCAGTACAGAAATAAAATTGACTACACCTATGGCATGAGAAGATGGAGAAGTTTCACCTCAGCCACCAGAGGAGCCAGGGGGTACTGACTGAGGGACAGGTCCACAAGAGCCAAATTATGACCTTGAGCAGTATCTCACTTAAGTTTAGAGAACAGCTCAAGAATAGATTGTACACATTGAACACTAAGGACAGAAGACCTGACAGGCTGTTGAATGACTTCAAGGACCCCACCATACATTGATAAAGCAAAAGGGCCATAAGAAGAGAAGAGAAAAAGGATCACAGTGAGTGTCAGAAGACTCTGAAACTTGCTCGTGAACACAGAGCAGCCAAAGCACATGAAGTAAAAGAACTAAAAGAGAATTTTCAGAGGGCAGTGCGAGAAGACAAAATTAAATATCATAAGGAAATGTGCAAACACTTGGAGTTAGAAAGGCAAAAAAGAAAGAATATGCCCCATCTCTCAAAGAAGTCAAGGAAAAATTCAACTTCTGAGTTGCAATATTAAAGAATTCTATGGGCAAAATGTTTGACGATACAGGAATTACCAAAAGAAGATGGAAGGAAGATACAGCCACTGTACTAAAAAGAACTGGTCAACATCCCATCATTTCAAGAGGTAGCATACAAGCAAGAACCAACCAATGGAAGGAAGAAGTCCGAGCTACCGTGAAGGCATCAGTGAAAACAAGGGTCTAGAAATCGATGGAATACCAGTTGAAATGTTTCAACAAGCTGATGAAGCAGTGGAAGTGCTCATTTATCTGCCAAGAAATTTGGAGGACGGTCACCTGGCCATCAGATGGGAAGAAATCCATTATTTGTACCACACCATAAAAATGTGACCCAACAGAATGCACGACTTCTTGTGCAATATCGCTAATTCCACATACAAGTAAAATGCTAGTGGAGATCATTCACAATGATTGAAACAGTGCGTCAACAAGGAGTTGTCAGAAATTCAAGTGGGCTTCAGAGGACGATGTGGTACAATGGACATTATTGCTAACATCCGGTGTGTTTGGGCTGAAAGCAGAGAATGCGCCCCAAAAGATGCTTATTCACATTTCATTGCTTATGCAAAGGAATTCAACTGTGTGGATCATAACAAACTATGAATTCTAGACTACTTCAGCTCAGGAGGATTCTGATAGCTGGAATAGAAAAAAGGAATGTTATATGGCTTAAAATCAAGTGAAGTGTGCAATCAGCTTGTATGCGCTCATCCTACTTATTCAATCTGGACTATGTGAAGCTGGACCACATGAAGAAGAATGCAACAGCAGCATTGGAGGAAGGCTTCTTAGCAATCTGTGATATGCATGTGACATATGCACATGAAAGGCTGGAAGACTTGAAGCATTCGCTGACGAGGATCAAGGCTTGCAGTCTTCAGTGTACAACTCAGTGTACAAAAAGCCGGAATCCTCATCATTGGCTCAATCGACAATATCGTGATAAAAATCCTTGAAGTTGGCAAGGATTTAATTTTGCTTGCATCCACAATCAGCGCCCAAGGAACCAAACGACAAGAGGCAGTGGTCAAATCTGTAACAAAAGACCTCTCTAAAGTGCCTAAGAGCCAGGGTGTCCCTTTGAAGTTTCTAGGGTGTGCCTGACCCAAACCATGGTATTGCCCACTGCCTCACACGCAGGTGGAAGCGGGGCAATGACCAAAGAAGACTGCAGAAGAATGGATCCACTTGAATTACCCTCTTGGACCAGAATATTGAAAGTACCTCAGACCGGCAGAGGAGCCCGCAAATCTGTCTTGAACAAAGCATAGCCAGAATGCTTCTTGAAAGTGAGAATGGCAAGACTTTAACTTATGTTCTCAGGAGGGATCGGAAAGGAGAAGCTCGACCACAACGAAAAAGTTGATCCCGAAGTAGATGGATTGACACAGTGGTTGCGACGGTGGGCTTCAGCCTAGGCTGGAGCGAGACCAGGCAGTGTTTTGCTGTGTGACTGGAAGGCACCCAGCTCCAACAAAGTAGCCCGGGGGCAAGCTGGCTAAGTGTTCGGCCATTAACGGCAAGATCAGCAGTTCAAGCCCACCACTTGAAGAGGACCAGCCTCTCTGTGAGAGAAAGATGAGGCCGCCAGCCCCAGAAATCCTATGGAGTAGTTCTGCTGCCCCGTCTGCTCTTGATAAGTCAGAACTGACTGCATGGCAGTGCATTGGGGTTTGAATCCAAAGGAGCCTCGTGGCGCTCAAGGGCGCTGCGTTTTCAGCAGTCAGCTGAAAACCGAAAGGTTGGATGTCGGAAACTCCCACCCCCGGCGACCCCATGGTAGTCTGACAACCTCGTGGAACGTCTGGCTTCACAGATGGAACATGCACTCCCCTGGGTCACATGGAGTCCCCATGAATGGAGTCACCTAGAGGCGACAAGAGCGGGCCACTCTAAGAGTCACTGAGGGCCCAAGCACTTGGCTGACAGTTCACAGGCACCCCACGGTGCTTCAGAAGGCAGGCCTGCTGAGCGGCTTCCCTTCGCCTGGAAGCCCATGCCGCCATTCTGCTCCGCACACCGCCCACGGGGTTCCACTTTCACACACCACTCGCCGCGAGAGGCAATGGACTTCATGACAAACAGCAATCAGGTACATGTTAGCGGATTTCATTTGAAATGTTTAGTACCCAAAGCATGTCATTAGGTAAAAGCCGCCTGTTAATTATCACAGGGCACACAGATCCAATGTAATCATAATCCATTCTTTCATAATTCAAGAATAATTGCACAGATTACTGTATTTGCTGGAATTTTTAAAATGCTACGAAAGTATTTCGCTGTTCATTAAAACCGTGCTGAGATGAAACCCAACATCTGGATGATACACACACGAGCAGACAGAGTTGGCAAGTTTTAGCTGCCTGACAGCAAACATCTGGATATGTGCACATTCTCAGATAGTTGGTTGGAATTTCCTATTTTTAGCCAGATGTTTGGCGTCGCCTATACTTTGTTTAAGTGTCTGGAGATCATTTTGCCATGAAACTCCAGGGTTGTCAGGACGCCTCTTATCTCTCCACCGTAAATCACTGTAAATGCCCAGGGCATGCAAACAGGACACAGTCCAGATAAGGAAAGCCAACATACTCTTCGGGTTTCCACCGACAGCCGTTTTGTCCCTCCCGGTGGGCGCACAGTGACAGTCTCTCGACCGCAGCAGGCACACCATAATCATCCAGAGTGGAGGCTTCATGTTCCTGAGGTTCCTGCGAAGGGAAAATAAGCCTCATCAAATGCCTTCCAGTATGTGTTTTCTACAGCCATCAATGGAAAACACATGGAGGTCCAAAACATTTTCTGTCTATTTTTCTTTATGACTCAAGACACTTTAGGTTAATATGCCTGCGACACGAGGATGCTTGAAATATCAGGGTTTTAAAAAATTTCTGTTAAAATACCAAATCCCCGACAGTTAAATAAGATTGTTATTTCAAGTATTATTGTGGTCTCCAAGATTCACAAGTTAAGGCCATGAGTGCTGTGGATTGCAGACACGTGGAGGCCAAACTTTGTCTTATTTGCACGTCAGCTGTAAACAGCTCTAAATTCAGAGTTAGTTAAAATCATGTCGGAGAGATTCTTTTTAGACTTGGACTCAGAATTCCGCCTCTCCAAGTGGACTTTTATTAGGTGCTTCACCACTTTTTAAGCCGGCCAGCCCAGGCTCACACGTTAGTCTCAGACTTCTTAGACTAATGAATAATGCATGAAGTGAAATTTTCTTTGTTCTCAAATACTGAATTTTCTCTTACATTTGATTTGCTGTACATAAGATTTTATGGATGTCAAATGGGAAATGTTTAAAAGTTACCAAAATATTAGATAACTGAAAAACTATGATTTGACAAAGTTAAATCTCTCATCTAGCCCCAGAGACGCTATTTATCTGTTTTATATATAGTTTCTGAGTTAAACAGACAAAAGTAAAAACCACTCTATTGGGGGCTGAGCCCCGGTAGCGTAGTGGTTGAGTGTGGGACTGCGGCCGACAGGCTTGGCGGTTCAAATCCAGCAGCAGCAAGGCTGGGCCTCCCACTCCTACCAGAGGGCAGTGATGCCTAAAAAAAAAAAAAACAAAAAAAAACACTCTATTGTTTAACAATTAGGATATGTCTAATGAGTACATAAAATAGCACCTTACATAAAGAACAGCTGTACTAGCAGTTACAAAGTTTTCATAGTTTACATATATCACATAAACTCTTCTTTTTCTATTAAGATTCTAGTTACCAGCCAAAAATTTAAATGTAATATATTTACCACTAATTTTGCAAGATTTCCCCAGTGTCGCTTCCAAGGGCTTCTGGAATGTCCTTCCCTTTTCTCTGATCTGATTTTCATCAGTGTCAAGGATTTAGCCTTGTTCTAATAATTTGATGACATGGTTTTTAATCCTATTAACCTAACATTTGAGATTAAGAATATGATTTAAAACTTGGTGAGGGCTAGAAATAAACACTAGAGGGCAGACGGTGCGCATGACTGAGAGCAATGGCTTTGGAATACTTTATTCAACGCAATTATGTTTTGATACCCCAAACCAAAACCAAAACCAAATCCATCAAGTTGATCACAGCTCATCACGACTCTGTGTTGAATTTGGGATGCTGTAACTCTTGATGGCTGCAGTCTCCTCTTTTAATGTATACTTTATGATGTGTGCATTCTTATGTAGCTAAACTTTCTCTTAGATTGAAAATAAAAGCAGTATATGAAGTTGAGTAAGTAAATTTTTGGGGTGAACATTTTGAAAAGAAAATATAATCATTTGGCTGTTTTTCTAGGAATTCAAGAAGGAAGAAAATGTTTTGAAACAGGTTGTGGTAGTTATTGTACTATACTGCTTGATATGATGGAACTGTGGAACAATATGATGTCTAGATTAACTCCTCCTGAAATGGTTTGGGGAAAAATTAGTCATTTTGACTTGATTGCGCATTAAAAAATCATTTTATTGGGGGGCTCGTACAACTCTTATTACAATCCATGCACCCATCCATTGTATGTCAAGCACATTTGTACATTTGCTGCCCTCATCATCTCAAAACATTTTCTTTCTACTTGTGTCCTTGGTATCAGTTCCTTATTTTTACCCCTCCCTCCCTGGCCCCCCATGAACCCTTGATAAATTATAGCTTTTTTTTCATGTCTTACACCGTCCAACATCTCCCTTCACTCATTTTTCTGTTGTCCATTCCCCAGGGAGGGGGTTGAATGTTGATCCTTATAATCGGTTCCCCTTTTCTGCCCCACCTTCCAGCCATCCTCTTGGTGACTTGATATACATTTTAATTAGATGCAATGATGAAATCCAGCATACAGATGACGTAATAATGTAATAGACAAAAGGCTCTCAGACTGTGGTACAGTTCAAACAGTGGTTTGCTCACCTGATCGCCAAAAGGTTGAGAGATAGGTCTGACAATAGACTTCTGAAACATCAGCCATTGAACCTCTATAAAGCACAAGTCCATCCTAAGGCATGTGGGGCCTCCAGGAAGTGGACTACACTCTATGGTATTTGGTTTGGTTGGCTACATTTTGCTAAGAACTTGATCATTCAAGAACAATTTGAAGAGTGATTAGTTCCAATAGCCAGATGTGGAACATTTATCAATGTTCTCTTAGTCATTGTAATCGTAAACTCTTCTGATGACACCTGTTGAAAGTTTTTGGAGACTAATAAATCAATGCTTCTAATGTGCTCAGCCCCTTTTTCTAAGACTGTAGACCTTGACCATTCTGCAAAAGTCTCTTCCATCTGGGGACCCTTAGAAGCTGGTTCTTGGCTTTGAGCAGCACGTGCTCTGAGTAAAACTCAATTCTATTTGGACATTTAGGATGGGCTCAGGATACACCCTCAAAATCCAGGTCCACACTTCATTTCAGCTGCCTTGATTACTCATGAATTATCTGTTTAGTTGGAAACCTCTTAGCTTTTAAAGTATTCTGGTTTTACTTTTGAGCCATTAGAACCATGCAACCCCTATTAACAGATCCAGGAAAGTAGTTGGCCAGTAGAGGAAGCAGCACTTTGAACATTTTTCTCGGGTTCTGGAAAAGTCAGAATCAGAAGAGGATATTGAATGAAGGATATTATTATCGCTGTCAGATGGATCTTGGCTGAAAGCAGAGGATACCAGAAAGATGTTTACTTGTGTTTTATTGACTATGCAGAGGCATTGGACTGCATGTATCATAATAAAAAGTAGGGATACATCACAAAGAATGGGAATTTCAGAACGATTATACTGAATATGGCATAGACAGTAGCTGGGAAAGAATAGGGGGATACTGTGTGGTTTAAAATCAGAAGAGGCGTGTTTCAAGGGTTGCATCCTTTTACCAAACGTGTTCAACCTTTATGGCAGCAAAGAATCTGAACTACAGGAAGAAGATCTCAGCATGAGGCTTGGAGAATCACCACCGATAAGCAGCTCACTCAAGTCTGCTTGTTGACAAGGAAGAGGACCTGGAACATGGAGGATGATCAAGGACTGCAGCTGTCCGTACGGATGACATTTCAACCTAACAAAACCCAAAGTCCTCACAGCTGCATCAAGAGGTGACATGAGGAAGACAGTGAAAGATTGAAGTTATTACAGATGTAATTTTCATTGCATCCACTATCAAGGTCCATGGAAGCAGCAGCTAAGACATCAAGTTAAGTATTGCATTGGGCAGATCCGCTACGCAAGAGCACTTTAAAGTGTTGATGATAACGATGTCACTTTGAAGGCTAGAGTGTATTCGCCTCCAGCCATTGTAGCTGCTATTTCATAGCCATGGGATAATGGAGAGTCAAATGGAAAGGATGCATTTGAACCACGGTGTTGGTTTAAAATAGTGAGCCTACCAAGTTGCCAGAAGCTTGAACAAGTCTGTCTTGGTAGAAGTGTAACCAGCATGCTCCACAGAAAGAAGAAGGGAGAAGCTGCTTCCTACTCGGGACCTTTTATCAGAAAGGACCAGTCGCTGGAGAAGAACATAATGGGTGGTCGGGGTAAGAGGGAAGACCCTGGAGGAGGTGGCCTGACATAGTGGCTTCAGCAATGGGCTCAAACATAGGACTGGTTGTGAGGATGGTTTAATATGTCATCCTGTTGTATGTTGGGTTAGAGCCCACCCAACAGTGCCCAAGAGTGATATAATCCCAAAGCATTATTTCATTGGAAATGAATACCACTTTAGGTAATCTAGTTACTCACCCTTTGGGGGCGGATTTATTTCTTAGTCCTTAGTCCCACGTTTAGTGTAATTTCTGGGAATGAAACATAATTGCTCACTAGTTCTAATTACTCTGAAAATATCTTGATGCTTTCAGAGAGTTTCTCCTCTAATGACTTCATCTATTTTTTTGGGGGGGGGGTGGTGGTTATTTTTTGAGCAGACTTCATCTATTTTCACAGCTGCCATTTTGTTCTTCAAATTAAGCAAAAGTTCATGAAAATCCTGGCACTTCTATATTTATGACATCATTATGTTCAGAAGTTGAGTTGATTCTCAAATATTGCAAATAGCTGGTTGGTAGGTCCATCGAATTAGAAGGAAAGGCATCTTAGTTAAGAAAGACAGAAAGCAGAAGCTGTAGAATCAGCTGAGAACAAGAGTTTGGCAGATGGTCTTCAAAATATTAGTTTTACTGTTGTTTAGCCCAGGCTTGGGGAAGGTGGCTAAAATGTGTGTCTCTAATATGTCAGCTCTGAGATGGATTTGCCTAACCTCCAGACTCTCAGCTGACCCATTACTAGGCAGAGAGTAGACCAGGGAGCATGTATGGGAAACCCAGTTCCAACGAACAATGTCAGTGATGTCCTGTGAGGTAGACAGCTCTGTAGCCCGAAATGTGTTCTATGGACAACCAATACATTTGGACAGGGGAAGACAATTAGAGAATGACAATGGAGTTCTCCAGAATTGAGGGTCATGAACTCAAGAATTCACTTAGCAGTTTTCTAGCTTTGTAGGATGAGCAAGGGGAAAAGTGGGAGGCCAGCACTGTTAACCCTGGCGGAAGTCCCTCCACACAGTAGGAGACCATAAGAAAGTCAGAACCCCTCACCTTCTTCTCATCAACCCCTCCTCCAAACAGAAGGAGGAGTAGGTGAGAATGTACAAAGATAAAACTTGACATCTTTAAATTACGCCAATTATAGAAATAGGGATTAATTTCACTAATTTCCTTCTTTCTCCCTCCTTCTTTCCCTCCCTCCCTTCTTTCCTTTCTTCTTTCCTTCTTATCCTCATGTATGCACTCATGTACTTAATAAACTTAAAGGACACGACTCCTACTAAAAAGCAAAATTTTACATACATGAGCACAAAAATTCCTTTTTTTTTTTTTTTTAAAAAAAATGTTGGCTTACTCCCTCCAGGGACAGGATGAGTAGTGGAGCATAAAGACCACTGCTTAACGAGCTCAGGTTCCAGACAAAGCCATGCTGCCGCCTTGGGGTATTGGGCCCACTCCTTCAGGGGCTTTATCTACAATAAACACGTAGCAATGACCTCAAATGCTACTCCTTGCTCTCAAGTTCTGAAATGATTATTCACTTATTCTCACTCAGTTTAAACAAAGGGTAAGATGTGTCAAATCAATGCATAAAAATGAACTGCAGTGTTTTAAGCATTTTATTAGCACATTATCCATCTGTCATGCAATTCAATAATTCAATCATATGAAGATGAGTTGTACAATTGTCATTATATTCAGTTCTAGAGCATTTTTCTTCTTTGTAGTCATTATTCATGTAGTTATTATTTTTTCTAATAGTGGCAAAAATATACACAAAAGAACATTCTTCAATTCTACAACTATTTTTTTAATTCTACAACTTCTATGTGTAGAATTCAGTGTCATTGATTATACTCTTTGTGCTGTAAAGCCACTATTAATAAATAGCCTTTTCAAATTATTCCACCACCACTGACATAAACTCAATGGCAACAGCTCTTTCTCTTTCACCTATGGTAACCAGTGGCCGTTCGGTTTCCTTTCTTTTCTTGTCATGGTTTTCTTGATACAGTATTCACATATCATATATTTCCACGGTTAAATCACTATGAAATGAATTATGTAATCACAATAAGTTCTAGTGCTCCCCCATCCTCAATTCAATGTTTGCTCCCCAAATCGCCTCACCCTCCATATCTCCCACCCCACCCCTATAAACCCTTGCATTAGTTATTATCTCTATGCACCTATGCTTCACAAACCAGAAAACCAACAGAAACAATAAAAAACAACCAAAATAAAAGGATAAGAATATAAAGATTAAAACACAAATAATGAGTGAGACTGAAAAGACTGCCACCAATATTTAAGAAGTCAGGCAAGAAATTTTTGTCATGGAACAAACAAGAAATAGGAGAGCCCAGAATGAATTCAGATTGGGTCAAAAGGGAGACCAACCCAGCATGAAATTTGATTCAGCTTAATCAAGCTTACAATGATCCCTATATGACAGTAAAGCTGTTTGAGCCCCTTGTCTTTGGCTAGATGGGATCTGACTAGCAGCTGCTCTGCAGGTGGGTTTTGGGCTCCCACTTTCCTCCTTAGTCTTCTACAAATTGGGTGTTCATAACTTAAGCTCTGATACTTTTTTCCCATCATATTTGGATGCGGGTATTGCTGTCTTTGGATCACACGCACTGTGTGTTTCTTCCACGCTGACTCCTTACTTGAATGGCTGCTTGTTTGAATACACACCTTTAAGAGCCCAGAGACTTTTTCAGTTGATAGCTAGGTATCCTTCACCCCACGTTGTTGTGGCATCCTTAGCTTCAGTGATCCTTTCCTGAAGGTGAGTATTGAGGAGGGCCATGTTAACAGAACTAACTGTTCTTGGATTGGGACTAGAATTAAAGTTGAGCCTAGAATCCATATGCTTGTTCATGGGGTATGCTCAACTTAGGTTTATTTTGGCAGTCATTTTTTTTGGGGGGGGGGGCATCACTGCTCTCTGGCCGTGGGAGCAGGAGGCCCAGCCCCTCTGCTGGAATTGAACGTCCGTCCCAGTGGGCTGCAGTCCCGCGCACAACCACTACGCCACCAGGGCTCAGCCCTTGGCAGTCATATTATGACAAAATCAAAACCCTATAAGACCAATGACCAGTAACAGCAACAAACCAACCAGCAAATGAGCAAACAAAACAAAACTAAAACAAACAAAAGGCAGAAGAAAAACAAAAGCATAGAAATAAAAAGGGAAAATATTGTCAATCATCCCTCTGGGATATAAGGCAATTGCACTGATAGCATCATCAAGTGTTCCAATGATACAGCACTCTGGACACAGTCGGTCTGAGGAGTCTATATGAATGCAGTTCCACAATGAGACACAACCCATGAGTTGTTGCCCTATGCCAGTAGTTCTCAACTTTATGACTTCCAACCATAAAATTATTTTCGTTGCTACTTCATAACTATAATTTTGCTATTGTTGTGAATTGTAGTGTAAATATATGATATGCAGAATGTATTTTCATTGCTACAAATTGAACATAACCACAACTGAATATAAAAAGACTGATTATCATCCATAATAAGTTCCTATGGTACAGATATATATATATATTTTTTTGCAGTACATGATTTTACATTTACCCAGTAATTATAATTCGTGAAGTGTCATTTTACCTTAATATACATATATACATAAAATATAAATTTTACCTTAATTTACCTTTTACCTGTATTTATACAGGGTGTGTGTGTTGGGGTTGGCACATGATGTCATCATGTTGGTACTCATATGTGGGCTTATCGACATGTGCGTGGACCCACGTGGAGATGGATAGAGGAGCAGTGTCTCGGTTCCAAAGACCATTGGAAATATGTGTTTTCCAAGGGTCTTTATGTAACCCCTGTGAAAGTCATCCAACCCCCAAAGGGGTCTTGATCCACAGGTTAAGAACCGTTGCCCTGCCAGTTCAATCTCCCATTTGATTGAGCTTTATTAATCCTAAGCATGGGGACTGGTGCCAGAATGAAACTTCCTGGATCAAGTTTTCCAAGTAGAACTGCAATGTCTGTATCTGCTTTACAGAGCTGCTGAGCAGATTAACATAGATGATGCAAATGAACATGTTATGTCACCTCAGAGAATACAATGTGATTATAAGATAGATTAATAACTTCATTTAAAAATTAGACTAAACTGTTTGGGCCGGGGTTGGACCAGGTAGCCCCCTGGCCGCGCCACCCTCCACCCCCCGATCAGGCAGCCCCTTGCAACCCCTTTGCAGCAGTCTCACAAGAAGCAAAAAAACCCCACCCTGCTCATCTCTGTGACCCCTGCTTCTGGCATCTGGTAAAACTTATCTCCCCAGGTAGGGCACAGCCTCTCCCTAGGGAGGGCACGGAGCTCCCCCCTTTAACATTACAGGAAGCAAGTTTGAAAAAAGAGATGATTTTTAAAAAAAAAAGAGAGAGATGATTTGCTCACTGGTCATCTCCAGACCCAAAGCTTGCAAATGCAGCGTGGGAAAGCTCCCTTTTCTTTCATCAGCCCACATGCCTGTAGCTCAAAGTCTATATATATATCCCACTGCCCCGATACCAGGTGCAGCTTCTCTAGCCTAACTTATTGGGCTACTGAACCTGCCCAGGACTTATTTTACTTAATAAAACCTTTCTGTACTTTTCATTTCTGACTGAGCCTTGTCTCCTGACTGCAGCTACACCTCTCATAAGCTAAAATGGTTGCCTTAGACTTATATAATATAGGCAGGAAAAAATAGGTCTTGAATTCAGATTTTAAAATCTTCTCTGAGATAGAGCAAATTTGACCAGAATATAAGGAGATTCTCTCCCATTTAACCTCACTGTGAGATGTGGAAAGCTGAGGCCATGTCACAGAGAGGCTAGGTGGGGGATGAGGAATTCAGGCTGCAGTACAGCACTAATGAAACCCATAACCACATTCTGGTTCTCTAGTATTTCCTCCTCTCATTATGAAGGCTTATATTTCACCCCATCAATACTTTCAGACCCACTTTTGTACAGAAATATAAGAAAGATGGCTCAATGCAGGAATACCAGGTAGTAGTCTGGATAGACTAGAGGAACAAATTTCATAGACATGTTTATGGATATAAGGAAAAGCTTTATATACAAAAGGAATGGAACACTGAGAAAGTATTCCAACCCAGTCCAGTTCAAAGTCATAAGTTCGATATTAGCCCATATGCCCGATACCAGTCTATAATGTCTCCTTCCGACTCACAAAGTCACAGGTCAGTGGGTACAGAATCCTGGCTCTGGCAGGGGTCTTCTCATGGCTCCTCGCTTCCAGGACTCAGGGTTCATCAACAGCATCCAGTGGTGGCAGAAGCAACTCATCACTGGCAGGGATCTCCACATGGCTTCTCCAGCTTCAGAGGTCTGGCTCCATCAGAGCAAAACCGTGTGGCTTCCCCAGCTCCTCAGATGCTGCCATCTTGTCTTGTCCGTGATTCATCGACTCTCAGACTAACTCCCAACAACTGGGGAGATCGCTTCTCATCTCCATGAAGGAAATATCGTGAGATTTCCCAGACGTTTCAGGAGAAAGCCATGCCCACACAGAGGCCTCATTGGCTACTCAATGGCTATCTTCAGATTAACAGGCTAGACACCACCCCTACATCCCAATCATGAAATTAACATAAGCACATGACCGCCAGACCAGCATAGATGGCCCTACAGCAACTGGGGAGAGCATCATAGAACTTCCTTGTAAGACGTTGAGCAAGATGTTGGAACCACATTACAGAAAGCAGCAGAGGGCTGAGCTCCGGTGGCATAGTGGTTGAATGCAGGACTGCGGCCCACTGGTTTGGTGGTTCAAATCCAGCAGCAGCTCTCCAGGAGCAAGGCTGGGCCTCCCATCCCACCAGAGGGCAGTGATGCCCGCCCTCCACCCCCCCCAAACAAAAACAAAAACAAAAAAGAAAGCAGCATAAGAAACTCGACTTTTTGAAGAAGAAGATAAAAAGTTCAAAGCGGCGGGAAGCCAGAACTAGCAGATAGTCAGGAGAGGCAACCACCAAAATGTGTGGAAACCCAGATAAGGACTGGCGGGAGGCTGCTGAAGTTCCAAAGATGTCAAAGAATTAACCCAACTTATTATTTAAATGCAGGTTAGAACTGGGCTTTTTAGAGAGCTAAGATCCAGGCGCCAACTCTTACTCTCTACAACTTTAATCTTGTGAGTATACCGATGAAGGCAATGCTTATTGGGACTATGATATTAGATTAATAATGATATGTGTGAAGAGCACTGTTACTACGCTTTCCTGATATTCCTGTTTTCATATTCTGATACTTAGCTGATGTTAAGAATTATTGGATTCTTTGATGGGTGTTTGCTGTGAATCAACTGAGCATTCGAAAATGTCTAAGAGGGTTAAGTAATCATTGATGGCGCCGCTCGTGACAACAGCAATGAGAATAATGATTCCCTGAGAATACAGGCAGACGAGGGGGAAAGGGAAGGAGGGGAAGCAAAGCAATGATGACTACGTAACTCCACTCAAGGGGAACAAATAACAGCATTGTAGGTGAATACGTATATAAATAATAGAATAGAATATTAACAATAATATGTAACAGAAACAACAAGGATTCCTGGGGGGAATGGTGGGGGAGGGAGGGAATAAAGGCAAGCTGATATCAAAGAGTTCAAGAAGAAAGAAAATGTCTTGAAACTGATTGTAGTAGCAATTGTACAACTATGGTTGAATTATTGGAATTTTGGAATGTCATGATCTCTGTAAGAGCCCCTAATAAAAGGAGGAGTTAAAATAAAAAATAAAGTACACACATCTGGCACTAAAAAAAGGGGGTGGGTGGGAGGATGAAGAGGTGCTTATACCAAGGGCTCAAGTGGAAAATGTTTGGAAATGAATGTGGCAACATGTGTGCAAATGTACTTGGTACAGATAATGTATTGAATGTTATAATAACTGCAAGAACCCCCAATAAAACTGTTAAAAAAAAAGAAATCAAATTTTTTGAAGTTCTCATAAGAAAAAAAACTGAGGACCTAGAAGGGAGTGTAGACAGCCCAATCCCTACGCTTGTCACCACGGGGCTGCGAAGACCTGGTTCTAGCAGCAGAGAGGTCCACAATTCTGAGATGGAGATAAGCCTAAAACCCATTCTCCAGCCTGGAGGATGTCCCCACAATAGCCCTTCATTTAAAAAAAAAAAAAAAGATGTCTCCTACAAGCTCCTGGCTGCTCACTGTGAGGCTGGAGAATACCTACCATTCACAGCAATCAGATTCCTTTGTCCTTCCTGCTCAAGCAGCAGTCCATGCTCTTTGATGCCTTTCGATACTTATCCTAGGCTGTTCCCCTGATGTGCTAGGGAATGTCCATGGTTAAGACACTCCCTTTCTATTGCATGTTCCTGCTGGAAGCTTGTAAGCCTCAGGACTCTATCGCTCTGTTGGGAAATACCTTTGCTCGCTTTTGCTCCTGATTCCAACATCCGAAGTGAACTCCTGGGGTCCTGCACCCAGCGTGTTTACTTCCCTAATTGGTTGTGCCACTCCTCAGGACCCATTCACCTGTGAGGCTGGATCTCCCCAGTGAGATTTAAATTTACATGTACAAACCCAAATTCCCCACCCCACCACTAACCAGAGAACTCGCTGCCATCAAGCCCATTCCGACTCATCGAGAGGTCTAAACGCTGGGTTTCTGAGGCTGGGAATCTTCACCAGAACAGAAGTCCCGTCTCCTGGGAAGCAGCTGGTGAATTTGAATTGCCCTCCTTGTGGTGAAGAGTTTAGTGCATAACCACTACACTACCAGAGTTTATTTCAAGCACTACATAAGTTAAATTATTTATCCGGGCTCAATAAATCAATAGCAAGTATAGTTAAAAGATTTAGCACACCCCACATAGGGCTTTAAAAATCAACTCTTGGGATAGTTTATTCAGCAAGTATATTTGGGTGTCTGTTCAGTACCAGACAGTTCTACTCTGACGTCCACGAGGGCACTGGCATTGGGGATTGACTCAGCAGCAGCTGGCTTTTGTTTGTAGCAGAATGGGGTTGCCCATCTCCTTTATTCTTCTTATTCTGTTCTCTTTTCACTCTTGAAAGAAAATAGGTCCCTCCAACTTCTAGATCGCTTTTACGATGGGAAGTCAAAAGGATTGCTACGAAATCATAAACACCTTATTAAAATTTAAAAAAACGGAGAGGTGAAGCCATTGTTTCCAACAAAGCCTTCATCAAGGTCTGTACACATCTGACGGTGGCATTTCCAAGGCCCCCCCGACAGGTGGACTCACACAGTGTCTGCAACAGCGGGCTGCAGCACAGGAACAATTGTGAGGGGGGGGGGGGGCACAGGACTGAGCAGTGCTTTGTTTCGATGTGGGGAGGATCGGTATGGATCAGAACAGACTCATCGGCACGTAACAACACCACCAACGGTAACAACAGCCGTTTCCTGAAGAATTCCATGTGCTTGGATTTAGACTGCATCAAATGCCAGTTTGGGCATCTTTGTGGGACTCAAATTGTGTTCCTTTTTGATGTTCTTTGAGTCTTGGGAACCAGATAATCTCAAGGGGTAAGGTCGAGGATGTAGGGTTGAGGAAGTGTGGTTTCCCAAGGGCTCTGGCGGGACAGCCCTTGCTGCCTTCATAGAATGGACACCTGCAAGGAGACGTGGAAAAACTTCCGTCTCTTATGGGATGATATTCCTGTAAACCAGTTGCAAAGCGGCAATATTTAAAATTTTACCCTTCATATCGACTCCACCCTAAGCCCTCCATAATGAATGCTGTGAGAGGCACCTGCACTAGTTACAGCTTGGAGGTGCTCCACTCTCAGGAAGGAGATGCAGGCCGGCAGAACGGGGTGGGGGTGGTCAGCTGCAACCAGTAGTTCCTGGGAGGAACAGAGAGAAAGGAGAGCTGAGGAAGACCAAAGGCAAGCAGGTGCAGTCAGCCCTGACGGGAAGGGAAAAGGGAACGTGAAGAGCCATCCAGACAGGGCACATGCTTCTTTGTAATTCAGGGAGGACTGATTGCGGGGCGTCTCAATGCTCCTGCCCCCGCTTCAGACAACAGGTCCTGCTTCAGCCTTATCTGCTGAGTGCTTCTCATGTGCAAATGCAGGCACTTTTCCAGACGTTGCAGGTCTTTCTAATCTCCTTAGTGACTCCTCTTCCTCTGATCCACCCTTAGCTGTTTATATTCCACAGAGTTTGGTCCTTAACTCACCCCGAATCACAGATACGCAGAGACAACCTTCTGTTGGAGTGAGCCTGAGGTGAAGACTATGTAGAGAATCAGGAAACAGAACTAAGGTGAAGGGGATAGATACATATATTTTAACTTTTTATTGGGGCTCATAAAACCCTAATCACAATCCGTACATCGGTCCATTGTATGTCAAGCACATCTGTACATCTGGTGCCCTCATCATTCTCATAACACTTGCTTTCTAAGCCCTCGGCATCGGCTCCTCATTTTTCCTTCTCCCTCCCTGCCTCTCCCCCTTTCATAAACCCTTGATAGCTTATAAATTAATATTACTTTGTCATATCTTACACTTGTCTGATGTCTCCCTTTACCCACTTCCCTGTTGTCCGCACCCCGGGGAGGAAGCCATATGTAGATCCCTATAATCGACTCCCCCTTTCTATTCCACCCTCTCAGTATCACCACTCTCACCACTGGTCCTGAAGGGATTATCTGTCCTGGATTCCCTACGTTTCAGGCTCTTATCTGTGCCAGTGTATATCTTCTGGTCTGAAGCTAGACTTTTTGTATATAAGGTGTGACTTTAGCTCCTTATGTCTTTGGATTATTATGACTGGGGACTGATATTTTGATTTCTCCTGAAATCAGAGTCAGAGTGGGGGTTGAGTACTATCCAGATTCTCAGGGATGTTAGCCTTGGGACTCCAGAAAGAAATGCTGTGAAGGAAGAACCATCATTTCAGGGAAATTTTGCAGAGATTCCCACAAAATCTGCCTCCTCCAGATAAAGTTCTCAGGAACAGTAGTGGGAGTAGCATTATCATGGGGGTAAGACGATGGTAGGGGATTGGTGGGTGGGGGAAAGGGGGAACCCTTCACAAGGTTAGATATATAACTCACTCCCCGAGAGTCACAGGGGCAAAAGAACAGAAATGTGGGTGAGGGAAAACTATGGGCAGTGTAAGGCATGAAATAGCCACAATAATACATAATCGATCAAGAATTCACGAGGGTGGAGGGGCAGGGGAAAATGGGGGGAGCTGATACCAAGGGCTCAAGTGGAAAGGACATGTTTTGGAAATGTTGATGGCAGCGTATGTATAAGTGTGGTTAATACAATTGAATGATGGATTGTCATAATATTTGTAAAAGCTCCCCAATAAAATGATGATAAACACATGAACATATAAACAAACAAACAAATAAATAAAGATGATTTAACCATGGTGGGAAAAACCCAACCACTACTCCCCTACCAACCATCTGCCTGCTAGTACAGGTGCTCAGCAGACATCCTCAGAGAAGAGCAAGGCTGTTTTTTCCGAGCCTGGGGGGGCACGGAAATTAGAGATCAGCTTGTGCACTGGTGGAGTAGGGGAATGGGACATCTGGCTTTCCTTCTTCCACCTCTAGGGCTGCACAGGAGTGGCAGCATGACTTCAAAGGGGACACCACCAATCCCAGCATTCTAGAAGCATTCCAGGGCACTTATTCACAGTCAGAGGTGACAAATGACAACTTGAGAAGGTTTATTCTGCTTGTGATGCCCAGCGTGAGGACTTAAATTACAGTGAGTTCCAGACATATTGAAGTTATGAAGAACTTCAAGTACTATCATCTTTTATTGTATTTTTATTTTTTGATCCATGTTACCATTAGTAATAGGTACTATATAAAATGTTTAACAAGTAATTTCCTGATGCTATTATTTCCATGCAAACCCCCAAAGACAAATGGAGATTGGATTTATAAAGACACTGATAACAAAAGGTTAATAATAATGGCAGCTAAAAGAAGAAAGGGGAAGAAAAGAGATATTTATTTAAGTCAAATCAGCCTTTAATTACAGTGGACTTACCAGAAAGGAACTTCATTGCAAATAGGAGACTATGTGTATTCTTCACATATTAAAGGGAAAGTGTGATCCTAAAATAAGGGAATACTAGGTGTGTTTATGTTCATTAAAAAGTAAAAGAAGCAGAAGGAAAGGCAAAGAGGAAGAAGAGGGGAAAGGAGAGAAACTAACCTTAAGAACTAGTCTAATCTAGAAACAAAGAAACTTTATCCTTTTTATTCTTGCCTCTGAATGACTATGGAAAATGTCCTTTCTTCAAGAAAGATTATTTGGAAACACTTTAACTAACTCCATGGCCCACTGGCGCCCCAGGTGGTACCAAGGGTGAATGTTCAATCCTTGGGGCAGAGGAAGAGACATGATGGACCTAGGGAAGAGGGCGGCCTACTGAGCAGAGCTAGTACACATGTTTTTTCCCTATTGGATGTAAGATTCTTGAAAGTAGTATCATTTCTTACTCATCCTTTTAGTCCCTGCCCCTAGCACTGGACTTGGCCCAGAATAACCATCAGTAAACTTTTGTAGATGTGAACTACGATGTTAGAACACATAACACCTTCATGTGAGAAGGTAGTCCCATTTTCATACAGAATTGTTTTTATGTTTCTTCATGCTCTATCTACCTGAGACGACACCAGCACACCCAGGATATGATCCTTAGCAAGAATGCGGTTGGATTGTCCTGCTTTGCCCAGAAGCAGGAGGAACCTATGGTATGGGTTGATTTGTATCTCCTACCAAATATGTGTTGTAAATCCTAACTTTTATATATTCAATTATAATCCCATTTGGGAATGGGTTGTCTCTGCTATGTTAATTAGATGGGATGAGAAATTTAAAAAATATATCAAGCAATCAAAAGAGTAAGTAGAGGTGTGAAAGATAGCTACCAGCCCTACGGATAGATGTAGAGAATCAGGAAACAGAACTGACAGCCAACGCACACGGAGAGAGAAGGCCAGTCCCCTAGAACCAGTGCCCTGAATTCAAACATTTAGCCTTCTAAATCATGAGAAATAGAAATTTCTGTTGGCTAAGGCCACCAACTTGTGGAATTTCGGTTATGTCACTGGTGCATCCCTGGTTAAAAAAAAAAAAAAAGTACCCATGTAGGACTATAAGCCCAAGATGCAAAGCTTGAGAAGCACAACCACAAGATGTGCCAATTTGTGTGCCCATCAATTGTACAACTCCATATCCAGATTCTCCCTTCTGGGCAAGTAATCAAATTTGTTGACTATCTAGAGTCAAGAACAGGGGTTCTTAAACTTTGAGGGTTGGGCTGTAATTTAAAAAAAACCCCAAAACTATGAACAAATTCACTGTGGGCCTGGGATGAGTTGGTTGCTGAGCAAGACAGGCAGAGGCAGCAAAAACACCCAGCGGCCCAATAAATGTCCTTGACAGGCCACATGTGGCCCGAGGGCCGTAGTTTGAGGACCTGTAGTCAAGAAGAAAGACTTTTTGAAGCATGACAGAATCCAGATACTCTTACCTAGTAAGACAGATAAGATGAGATCCTGGTTGACTTGAACCTAATCTAGCTTTTAGGGAGTTCTTGGTGGTCATACTGGTTAACATGCTTGGCTGCTAACCAAAAGCCATTTAAGTCCACCCAGAGTGTCTTGGAACAAAAGCTTGGCGATCTACTTCTGAAAACTATCCGGAAAAGTTTCTGGAAATATAGCAGCAAAGATAGACCATCATGCTGGCCCTCCTTTGCACAAATGCAGCACAAAAACAACACACTAGGGGTTCTCAACTTTGAGAGACTCTGAATCAGAAGGCAGAGGAAAGCAATGGGGAAATGAAGACAGGCAAGAATCAATGAGTCACATTGTAGGAGAATTGCTTCTCCTACTGCCTGATTCCTTGGCCCACCCCTTCCCCACGCTGATCATCTAGGCCACCAGCAGCTGTTAATTGGGGAAGCGGGCTTAGTAAAAGAGCCACCCTCCCTTACCATCACATCACCTGCTTGTGCAAAGAGACGAGACTGCAAGATTGCATTCTGACATCAACACGGAGGCGCTCCTTGGGGTTTGTCTGAAATGTGCCAGCGCCACTGGCTGCAAGCCCACCGTGAATTGCTACTAAGGGATCTTGCAATGGAGTCTGTCCTCGTACTCAACAGGCTCCCTCTCTCCCAGCGCGCCCTGTGGTTCAGACCCCTGAAACCAATAGCACATACCTCCCAGGGAGTTAGTGCG
Organism: Nesogale talazaci; assembly: GCA_004026705.1. Taxonomy (NCBI): domain Eukaryota; kingdom Metazoa; phylum Chordata; class Mammalia; order Afrosoricida; family Tenrecidae; genus Nesogale; species Nesogale talazaci. The sequence continues at coordinate 14,565 of PVJH01019220.1, read as the reverse complement.
GGTCTGTCTTTTTCAGTCCATACTAAGGAGTGTTGTCTGAGCTTGCTGTGTGCTGGAAAACAGGAGCATTGCGTGGAGGCTGCCCCCAGAGCCAACCCACTACAGAAAGGGTTCTGATAGCAACAAGTCCCACTTCACGGTGGGTTCAGTCAGTGTGGGAGTCCCTCTCCTTCCCAGGCACTGGCTCGTTCAAACTGACTGTGAATCTCTACTGAAGGCCTCTGCTCTGGAGTCTTTTCCCATTGACAACACTTTGTCTACCTCCCGACATTCGACTAGTTGGACCATGAAGAACCTTGAGAAGGATGGGAAATCCAGACCCTTTCCTTGCGCTCATGCAGAACTTGTACATGTACCAAGATGCAGTTGTGTGAACAGAACACAGGAACACTGCCTGTTTTAAAACCAGGAAAGGCGTGTATCTTCTCATCATACATATTCAATCTGGAGGGGGCTGAGCCCCGGTGGCATAGTGGTTGAGTGTGGGACTGCGGCCCACTGGCTTGGCGGTTCAAATTCAGCAGCAGTTCTCTAGGAGCAAGACTGGGCCTCCTACTCCCAACAGAGGGCAGTAATGCCCCCCAAAACAAAACAAAAAAACCCACATTCAATCTTGATGCTGAGCAAGACATCAAAGAAGTTGACTTATATGAAGAAGAATGTGGTGTCATGATTAGAATTATGAACAACATGAGATATGCAGATGACTCAGTCTTGCTTTATGAAAATGAGGAAGAGTCGAAGCACTGCCTGAAGACCCAGGATTGCAGCCTTCTGTATGGATTGCAAATCAATATAAAGGAGACGAAAACTCTCACTATTGCATCAATAGGTGATAACAAGACAGATGGAGAAAATGTTGAAGTTAAAAAGGATTTTGTTTTATTTAGACCCACAATCAATACTCATGGAAGCAGCACTCAAGAGGTCAAAGGATGCCTTGTTTTAGGTAAATCTGTTGCAAGAGGTCTCCTTAGAGGATGCTATTTTAAAGAGTAAGGTAAGCCTAACCGAAGCCATGGTATTTTCCATTACTTTATATGCATGGTGAAGGTTGGACATTGAATAAGGAAAACCAAAGAAGAATGGATGCCTTTAAAATATGATGCTGGAGAAGAATATTGAAAGTACCATAAACTGGGGCTGAGCCCCAGTGGCGTAGTGGTTGTGCGCGGGACTGTGGCCCACTGGGATGGAGGTTCAATTCCCACTCACAGGAGCAAAGGCTGGGCCTCCTACTCCCACCACCAGGGCAGTGATACCTAAAAATAAAAAAAAAATTTTTTTAAAGTACCATAAACTATACTATTAGGACAAACTGATTTGTCTTAAAAGAAGAGCGCTCCTTAGAGGCAAAGATGGCAAGGCTTCGTCTTACATACTTTAGACATGTTGTCAGGAGAGTCCAGTCCCTGGAGAAGGACATCATGGTTTGTCAAGTGGAGAAGCAGCAAAAAAGAGATTGACACTGCAGCTGCAACGATGGGTTGAGACACAGGAACACTTGTCAGGTTAGAACAGGATCATGTGGTGTTTCGTGCTGGATCAGAACCGACTCAATGGCATCTAACCATACCAGTGGACTTGACGTTGGTCACTGAGTGCATAACAACTCTGCAGGCAGGACTCCCGGTGAGATAGGACAGGGGGTGTGAAGAGTTTGCACACTTTGAAGAATGGAATCGATGTCACTGAATTGCACGTGTGGTCAGCAGTTCAAAACACCAGCCACGCTGCAGGAGAAAGATGGGGCTTTCTGCCCCCTCGGAAACCCCCAAAGGCAGTTCTACCCTGTTGTACAGGATCACGAGGACGCGGTATCAACTGGACGGCAGTCCAGGTTTGAGCACTAAAACCACTAGGCCTTAGAAACACTCTGTCCTAGGCAAAATGGAACGGTTGATGGCTCTACCCTTAGGATGGGGGCGGGGAAGGGTTGGGGATGCATTCTTCATAATATAGCTTCATTGTTGCAGTGTGTTGTCTTTTAATCTAGTTGATTTTACTTCTTAGGGGCTCCATGTGACAAAGTAGAACTATCCCATGGAGCTTTTTTTGACTGTATTTTGACAGGAGCATGTCACCAGGTGTTCTTTCTTGCCAAGTGGCTAGTGGTTCCAACCACAGATCTTCTGGTTAGCAGCCCAGTGCTTAACCAATGCAACATTTTGGCTTCTTCATAGCTCTATTAAGAGATATTGTTCAGAGATGATTAATCTATTCTACTTCTTGGCAGTTAATTTAATTTTTATAAAATTCTTTAAGCTGAGTCTCATAATTGCACTGATTAATGAGTAGTCCTAAGAAATACCTTTCTTTGCCCATATTCTCTTAAACTCACTCCCTGAAAAGCTACTGTGTGTGTCTGAATTGACTAGAGAAACAACTTCATGGACTCTCATATGTGTGTAATACAGAACTTTATATCAAAGAGTATTATACACTAAGGAAACATTCCAGTCCAGATCAAGCCCATAAATCTGATATTAGCCCAGGTGTTGGATACCAACCTATAAATTCCTTTTCAGGCTCATGTCAACACATACAATAATGCTGAATACAGAAAGATCACAGGTCAGTGGGTGGAAAGTCTTGTGGCTCCAGTGGCTATGGAAACATCTCATTGCTGGCAGGGATCTACCTGTGGCTCCTCCAGCTTCAGGGCTCAAGCATAACTCCGTGTGTCTTGTCAGCAGGGAATCCTCGCAGGGAGAATGTAGCAGTCTGTGTGTATCTGGCCTCCACTGACTGAGCTATTGATCTCCGTGGCACCTCCAAATGATGTCCTCCAACTGCGACCTGATGGACAGACTAGACTCCACCTTGTCACAAGTTGACACCAGATTATGTAACTACCACAGCTACTAATGAATTCTTCAGGAGTAAAATCAAAATGAACTCTACCATATTTATAGAAGTAAAAACAAACCTTTGTTTCCCTTGGTTTCTTCTGTTTCCTCATCTTTACAAATATCATCCATGTCAGCCTTCTCTGCATATAGCAAGATTTTGGTTCATATATCCTACAAGAGGAACACTATTTTAGCATGATTATCTCTAATCTTTGTATACGATGCTCAAGAAAATGGCAGAGAATCATTTAAGACATTTTATAGTGGGTCTTTATCTCAGTTAAACTAAACAAAGGCAATGGCCAACTTGAGCCCTGCCCCAGAGAGATGTCTACAGTTAGAAACAGCATAGAGACACTGACTGGTTGATGTGTCCTTTCTGTAAGGAAAGAGTTAATCAGCATATAGTATGTATAATGTGTGAGATTGTTTTAGAAAAGGTAGCCAGCTGTGAGGAAAGGAGAAGATGTCCAGAAGTTAAAGAAGGAAGACAAAGTTTTAAAATGGATCGTGGTAGCAATGGTACAGTTCTGCTTCATAGGACTAAACAGTGGAATGGCGTGATGTCTGGATTAGTTCCTCATAAAATGATACGAAAACAAAACAAAAAGTAACCAAAGTCACTAAATGTAATCACCTAGGCTACTGAAGCAAATAAAAAATCCAACTGCTTCACAAAAGGACAAATAATGCAAGATCACACTTATATGAACTAGGTAAATATCTGGAGTCCAAAGATTATGATGCGTGGTTACTCTGGTGGGAGGGAAGAGGAGGGGGAAGCCATTGCTCAGAGGGACACCCTCTCTCACCGTCATCAAGTTGATGCTGACTCGGGGGGAGCCCACAGGAGAGGGCAGAACCGCTCCGGAGTTTCTGTGACTGTAATTGCTTAAGAGAGTAGAAAGTCCCGTCTTGCTCCTACAGAGCAACTGGTGGCTTTGAACTGCCGAACTTTCAGCTCACAGCCGTGTGTAGCTACCACCCACCAGGGCCCTGCATTCCTATTACTGGTGGGGCGAGCAACTTGGAAAAGGATAGTAAGGATAATGACCCGATAAACATAATATGATATATTTATGATATATGATAAACATGAGATATGATAAACATAATAGGAACATGATAAACATAATCAATGTCACTAAGTCATAATATAAAACCTGTTCAATCGGCAAATCTATATCTATAAATATTTACACACACACAAATACCCTACATACAGTCACTAATTCAGCTCCTGGGCATGGTAACAACATAGCCAGGCAAACCAGAGCCAGTCTGGAAGCTGTTTGCTAATCAGATGACGCGAACACTTAGTCACAAAAAATTAGTGTTTGCCTGGGTACTGTAAGATTTAGAAAAATGTTTAAGATGATTTAAATTATCATTGATGCTATTAATTTACTGCAAAAGTATGGCAGTCACTGACATTTCCGGTCCTATAAAGAACTCATTTTAATCATTTGAACCTGTTTCTAAAGTTTAAAAAAATTCACATCAGCATTTTAAATTGCCATCATCTGACAGAATTACTACTAATGTAATTACCTTTATTGAGCTCTGACACGATATCAGATACTACCTTAGGCATGTTACATATAATCTCATTTAATCCTCATAATCCTATGATATGAGTATTACCAACCCCATTTATAGATGAATTAAATGAGGACAGAAAAGTGAAATGATTTGCCTAGTGTCACAAAACAAGTTAGAGACTCAGAATTGGAACCAAGTTTGCTTTGCTTGCTCTTTCCGCTACCTCAAATCATTACCTTATAAACTAAACCACTCAAAAACTTCATTGGACATTTCTAATTAAGAGTAAATTAGTAAGCGACTTTCTGTAACATTACAGAATCTGCAAGGGCCATGGTTTTTGTTTTGCAAGATAGCTGTGCCAAACCTTTAGTGCTTGCTGACTGCTACTTGCTAATAGGCTCATTTTACTAATTTTTCATATATGTTAATTTCTGAAACCAATGCCAAAATCTGCTAACAGAGAGCAATGGGCATATTTTAAATTTTTTAGTAAATCAAAACAACATGGGCACATGCCAAAGACTAATTTAGGATCATTTACATACACGGTATTCTGTAACAAAGGAGGTATCTTTTTTTTCTTTTTCTTAGGGCACAGAAGGAATGCAACCGATTCCTTGCAAGGGCATATGTGTGTGGAGCTCATATTCACACACATGGCTTTGTTTTCAAATTCTTGAAAGTGCAGAAATTCTTTTAATTTAAAGGTGAGCCCATGGAAAATGCGGAACAGCTGTAGAAAGCGATAGGAACCCAGAGCCACGGCCCCTATTGAGGTGCAGACCCCAGCCCAGGGTGAATCTGACACTGCTTCCCACTGTTCCAAATGATCAAAGAGATGCCGCTGTCCCCACCGCCACTGAGGCCTCCGTGGAATGGATTGTCTTGTTAGCTGGTGTTGCTTTAAGGACCTGAGAGAGATCACGGGCAGCCTTACAGCAGAAGACAACCACAGAGACCCCGGGTTGCTCAATTCACAGTCTCCGTCCAGCTCACAAGATAGTAAAACTTGGGCAACGGCCACCTCTCAACATGCTTTTGAGGGACTTAGGAAAACATATCATATAACGTCCTTGAAGGTCATACAAAGTTGAAGTGATTTTTACTATCCCACATTCCGGTGTGTCCTTGGCCATCGATTCATTTCCCATGGTAGTTCATCATTCTATATCGATGGCATTTTTATTAGGTAACGGCATCTCGTTCCTTCTCAGGGATTGTGTTGCTGCCTATTTTGGGAGACTCGCTTCCAAACATCACTGTCAGGGGGACTGTGGGGGGCGCGTGGAAAGCCTGTGCTTGGATGACCCACCCGCTGGCTCTTGAGTCACCCCCAACTCCTAGCACCCCCGTGGAACAGAACAGAACTGCCCCCCAGGTTTCCAGCGCTTAGACCTTTTTAAAAAATCATGTTATTGGGGGCTCGTAAAACTCATCACAACCCAAACGTACAGCCATTGTGTCCAACACATTTGCTGCCATCGTTTTCAAAACAGGTGCTTCCTACTTGAGCCCTTGGCATCAACTCCTCATTTTCCCCACCTTCATGAACCCTTGATGATTTATAAATTATCATTATTTTGTCATGTCTTACACTGTCCGAGATCTCCCTTCACCCACTTTTCTGTTGTCTGTCTCAGGGAGGGGGTGATATGTAGATCCTTGTGATCAGTTTCCCCTTTCCACCCCACCTTCCCTCCATCCTCCTGACACTGCCACACTTACCACTGGTCCCGAGGGGTTCATCTGTCCTAGATTCCCCGTGTTTCCACTTTCTATCTGTACCAGTGTACAACCTCTGGTCTAGTCGGGTTTGTAAAGTAGAATTGGGATCATGGGAGTGGGGGTGGGGTGGGGAGGAAGCATTAAATAACTAGAGGAAAGTTGTATGCTTCATTATTGCTACACTGCACCCTGAGTGGCTCATCTCCTCCTTGCAACCCTTCTGTAAGGGGATGCCTAATTGCCTGCAGATGGGTTTTGGGTCCTCAATCCACACTCCTCCTCATTCACAATGACATGATTTTTGTTCTTTGATGCCTTTGACATCTTGTGGTCACACAAGCTGATGTACTTCTTTCATGTGGGCTTTGTTGCTTCTCAGCTAGATGGCTGTTTGTTTACTTTCAAGCCTATAAGACCCCAGATGCTATGCTTTTTGATAGCCGGGCGCCTTCAGCTTTCTTTACCACATTTGCTTATGCACCCGTTTTGTCTTCAGTGACTGTGTCAGGAAGGTGAGCATCATGGAATGCCAGTTTTAAAAAGTGTTCTTGTATGGAGGGAGTGCTTGAGTGGAGACCCAATGTCCATCTGCTATATTAATACTAAATCTATAAATTTAATCACATAGATGTATTTCCCTGCCTCATATATAAATATACTTACATATGTACATGCTTATATTTAGACCTCTATCAATCAGCACTATATAACTTTATGGAAATATCTATCTCTTGAGATGACTAGTGGGTTCCAAGTATTGACCTTCGCCATCAGCACTTATCCTCTGCACCACTAAGGACTGCTTTTTTTACTCGTAAGACACAGGTAAAACTGTGTGTGCTTTTATTAAAATTCTATTTTTCCTGAGTGCAGAGAAAAGTCTCAGAGGAAAACAAGTAACAGCCACAAATTGTTTACTGGTAAGGTCTGTGAACTTAAAGTAGGCTAAGCTAGGCTAATTGGCTTACTCTTGCTATAAATAAGGTACACAGGCCAGCATTTCATTAGCATGGATCAGTCAGGGTCCACCGACGCGAGAATTGAAACCAGTCAGCTTGTCCAAGTGCTGACTGCCGAATTTAGCAAGTTGTATTCAGAATTTCACGATACATACACATACTTGGTGATTTTTTTTCTGCTGGAATTTTTGTCAATGGTCTTGGGACAAGGCGTCTCCCTACACTACTACTTCCTCCTCCAGATCATTTTGATCCATAGACTTGGGATGGAGCAGCCCCGAGATACCCTGAGTTTTGCTGGCAACCCTGCAGACACCAACAATATTTCCCCCCAGCAAGAGCAGATGTGACTATGTTCTGGGAGAGGCACGCAACAGAAGAGTTCACCATATAGATGTGAGGGACAACTGGAGAGTGGCTTTCTCTGACCCGCAAGATAAATGAGCTGCAGAGGAGACAAGAGAACAGTCTCGGGTGGCGTACTGAGTGGAGGGGCAGGTCCACAGAGATGATGTCAAGGGGTCCAGGAAGGAAAAGAATGTTTGGGAAGTGATTGTGGTAGCAATCAGTTATACGTTATCGCTTGATGTCACTGAACTACAGAATGATCTGACATATGTATGAATTCCCTATTAATAATACATTTAAAAAATAAAACACAACACTTTCATTAAAAAAAAAAAAAAGAATGATGTGGCTTATCTGTCCCTCAAATGTGCTCAGCTGCTGCCCTCTGGAGGTATCTGTGCCCTTAGCTGGGTATCTGACCTGTTATTACCTTACTTCACCAGGGGTGGGATATTGAGCCTGCTTTCAGGGACCTGTGCAAACTGGTGGTGTCGTGGTTATTCTTTGGGCCATGTAGCGGTCATGTACTTATGTTAATTTCATGATTGAGATGTAGAGGTGGAGTCTACCCTGTTAATCTGGAGATAGCTATTGAGTAGCCAATGAGGCCTCTGTGGGGGCATGGCTTTCTCCTGAGACTTCTGGGAAATCTTGTGATATTTCCCTCGTGGAGATGAGAAGCTTATCTTCCCAGTTGTTGGGAGTGAGTCTCAGAGATGATGAATTACGGACAAGACAAGAAAGCAGTGTCCAAGGAGCTGCAGGAGCTGGAGGAGAAACCACACAGCCTTACCCTGAAGGAACCAGACCTCTGAACCTGGAGAAGCCACATGGAGATCCCTGCCAGCGCTGAGTTGCTTCTACCACCACTGGATGCTGTTGATGGACCCTGAGCCTTGGAAGTGAGGAACCCTAGGGGGATCCCTGCTGGAGCCAGGACTCTGCACCCACTAGCCTGTGACTTCTTGAGTCGGAAGGAGGCATTACAGACTAGTATTAGACATCTGGGCTAATATTGTCCTTATGGCTTTGACCTGGACTGGGTTGGAATGCTTTCTCAATGTTCCATTCTTTTGTTTTGTTTTGTTTTGTTTTTTTTTGGGGGGGGGGGGAAATCACTGCCCTTGTTCCATTCTTTTTATGTATAAACCATTCCCTTCTATCCATATGTGTGTCTATGAGTTTGCTTCTCTAGTCTACCCGGACTAACACAGGTCATTAACCAGGAAGTTAGGAGTTCGAAACCACCAGCTGTTCTTGGGAGAAAGATGTGGCTTTCTTCTCCCATAAAGAGTTTCAGACTCAGGCTGAGCCCCGGTGGCGTAGTGGTTGTGCGCGGGACTGCGGCCCACTGGGATGGAGGTTCAATTCCAGCAGTGGGGCTGGGCCTCCTACTCCCACCACCGGAGAGCAGTGATGCCCCCCCCCCAAAAAAATCAGTTTAAAAAAAAGAAAGAAAGAAAGAAAGAAAATAGATTCAGGAATGGGTTTGGGGCTCCCACTAAATCATAACTCCAACTTCAAAACAATTGCTGTAGTTCTTACATCATGGCCCTGCTCCATGCTCACCTTCATGAAATGATCACTGAAGATAAGGGTGCTACAGCAAAGTGTGTGAAGAAACCAGAGGGTGCTCAGTAACCAATCAAGATAGTGTCTGGGGTCTTAAGGGTTGTATTTAAACAAGCAGTTATCTAAGAGCAGAATCAACTAAGTCCACGTAGAAGAAGTACACCAGCTTGTGTGATCCGAGGACAACAATTACAGAATCCGAATATGGTGAAGAGAAAAACATCAGAGCAAAAATTATGAACACCCATATTTGTGGAGGGTTATGGGGATGGTGGGAGCCCCAAACCCATCTGCAGAGTATCTGGCAAGACTGAGCCTCTGGCAGATCCCCTCTAGGCACAGGCAAGAGTCTTGAATAGTCTGACCATCGGGCAGAGACCCTTATAATCTTGATTCTTTGCCAGTTGGTAATTCTATACACATGACCTGAATTTGCTGTAGGTGTAAGTATCTCTTAATGGTTCCATGGCAGAAATTTCTTCTCTGGAATTTTGTTTTGTTTTATTTGTTTTTTTGGGGGGGGAGGCATCGCTGCCCTCGGGTGGTGGGAGTAGGAGGCCCAGCCTTGCTGCTGGATTTGAACCTTCAACCCAGTGGGCCGCAGTCCCGTGCACAACCACTACACCACCAGGGCTCAGCCCTTCCCTGGCTTTTAAAATGTTATTGGGGGGCCTTTTTCTTGCTTCTTCTTTGTTTGTTTGTTGTTATTGTTTTAAAAATCATTTTATTGGGGGCCCAAACAACTCTTGTCACAATCCATACATAAGTTTAATGTATGTCAAGCACATCTATACATTTGCTTTGTACTTAAGCCCTTGGCGTCAGCTCCTCATTTTTTACCCTCCCTCCCCACTGTCCTTTCCCTCATGAACTCTTGATAATTTATAAATTATTATTACTTTGTCATATCTTACACTGTATGATGTCTTCCTTCACCCATTTCTCTGTTGTCCGTACCCCAGGGAGGAGGCTCTATGTAGAGGTGTGTGTATGTGTGTGTGTGTGTGTCTTTTTCTTCTTATGCATTATTTGTAGTATAATGTTTTTATCCTTTCCACATTAGTGCAGTTTTGCTTTTTATTGTTTCCTGTTGAGTCTCCCAGCTGTGAAGCACAGGAGGAATGGGTGCATAATAATACTAACACAATGGGATCTAAGGAATTGGGGAGGGGGGGTGGTAGGGAGGGGAAGGAGACTTGAGGAGTAAATAATGAAGAGGGAGGGGTGAAGGAGCAGTAGAAGAGATGGTGATTGCATAATTCACCCTAAAGCTGATTTACCCATGGTGGTGGTGGTGGTGGTGGTGGTGATGGTGGTATGCTCTAAAATTCATGCGGGGTTGATTGTAAATTTTCCTTGATATAATTGAATGATCAAACTATCAAATGATAAGATCTGTAAATTACATGCTAATAAAACTCGGGGAGAAAAGTGTCCGTCTTGAAAACCCACCTCATAGGATCTCCGTGAGTCAGAGTTGACCGGATGGCAATGAGTTTGATATTTGGTTCAAGGATCCTGCAGGCAACATGGAGTGGGTATGGGTCCTCCATATAAGGTGATTGTTCTTAACAATCAGAATAAAAACCCGACTGAGTTGTCTCTTGACTCATGCAGGGTTTTCAGGAATGATCTTTCAGAAGGAGGCCAAGTAGGCCTTTCTTCCGAGGCACTGCCAACCTCGTTGTCAGCAACCAGGATCCTATCCACTGGATAGACACTCTTCACCTAGAGAACAAAAACAAAGCCGTGGCCATTCAATTGAGTCCCACTCAAAGGGACCCATTATAGGGATTGAAGGGGTGCAGATCGCCGCCTCTTTCTCCCAGACAGCCTCTTCTTTATCTTGCAGAGCTGCTAGTGGGTTTGAACTGAGAGCTCTTTCATCTGCAGAAGGACTAGGTAATTCTGGCACCTGATACATAAGACTCCCATTTGGTACTTTCTCCATCACTATTTTTATTAAACTTAAGAACAATTCTCTTACAATGCAGAGATCACTTCACTGAATTTTAGAGGTGGGGGATTTGGACCTCCTGTGTAAGGAGCCCTGGTGGCATAGTGGTTATGTGTTGGACTACACACACAGTCCCAAGTTCAGAGCCACTAGCGGTTCTGTAATAGAAAGGGCTTTCTACTCTTGGTAGGAATAATCAACTTGATGACAGCAAGTTTGGGTTTGGTTTAGTGTCAGGAATATGGAGCCCTGCTGGTCAGAGGCTAGGCTTGCTGCCCTCAGTAGTTTCAACCCACCAGCAAACTTCTGTAAGGGGGAAAGAGGAGATGATCTGCTCTCCTAAAGACTGACAGCCTTGGGAATCCTGCTGAGCAGGTCCACGCTGTCCTATGGGAACACGGAGTTTGCTGCAAGAAGCCAGAAATGTGGATTCTCATGTGGGATTCTGATTTTTTTTTCAAACCTGGCAGCTTTATTAGTTAAAATAGAAAAAAAAATAAAACAAAAATGCTGCGATGGTCAGTCTAGGGGTAACAGATACAATGCAATGGGGAGGGGAAAAAAATCCACAGACAATTGTACTCTGGACAGGTAATACAAGGCGGTGGTACCTGTGTGCCAAGGAAATGGTTTCTTTAAGGGGCTGCTTGCTATGCTGGGGTGTCCAGGTGGGGTTTTCAAACTTGCTTGAACTTGGTCTTGGCCAGCCACCCTTGCTTGAGGACAATCCATGCAGCTGTAACAACTCTTGTATGGAAGCCAAGTAGCTCTACGGAGTAAATTTCTGTCCCTGGGTCTCAAGTTTACAAACTCTGGCGTGATGATCATGCCAGAAAAGGCAGTCATGAAGCAGGAAAACTAGTGTAAACTGAAACTCTACTCCTCGCTAAGGGGCTACAAAGCTTCAAAATCTTTCTCTCCCACTGAGTCTCAAACCTGTTCCCAGAAGTCCAGGACAGTGACTATATCGGAGCAGTAGGCATCTTGATTTCAGACAATCTTTTTCTGAAGTTGTATTCTTTGTGTAAATATTCTTTGAAGGGGCACTGATGGCATAATCACTGGTGGCAGCAGTTCTCAACCTGTGGGTCATGACCCTTTTGGTGGGGGGGAACAACCCTTTCACAGGGGCTGCCCAGTTATAACAGTAGCAACGTTACAGTTATGACGTAGCAACGAAAATCATTTTATGGTTTGGGGTCATCACAACGTGAACGGGTGTGGTGTTAGGAGGGTCAAGAACCACTGGCATAATGGGTTACAAATTTAACTGCTAACTCCAAGGTCAGTGGTTCACACCCACCAGCCACTCTGAGGGAGAAAGATGATGATGTCTTCTCCCAAAGAGGCAGTTCTACCCTATCCTTCAGGGTCTTCCCTAGAGGTGGCTGTGGCAGTCATGTGCTTATGTTAATTTTATGATTGAAATGTAGGGGTGGAGTCTAGCCTGTTAATCTAGAGATAGCCATTGAGTAGCCAATGAGGCCTCTATGTGGGCATGGCTTTCTCCTGAGACTTCTGGGAAATCTCACGATATTTCCCTCATGAAAATGAGACGCTATCTTCCCCAGTTGTTGGGAGTTAGTCTCAGAGACAAGGAATCACGGACAAGACAAGCGGGGAGCATCCAAGAAGCTGGAGGAGCCAGCGGAGAGACCACACGGCTTTGCCCTGATGGAGCCAGACCTCTGAAGTTGGGGCGGCCACATGGAGACCTCTGCCAGCGATGTGTTGCTTCTGATGGACCCTGAGGCCTGGAAGCGAGGAGCCATGGGGAGACCCCTGCCAGCGCCAGGATTCTGCACCCACTGACCTGTGAGTCGAGAGGAGACTATGTGGACTGATTTCGGGCATATGGGTTAATATCAGACTTAAGACTTTGAACTGGACTGGGCTCAATGTCCTGTTCCTCTTGTATATAAACCTTTTCCTTATACCTATATGCATGTCTATGAAATTGGTTCCTTTAGTCTGCCCGGATTAGCACATCGGCCCTGCATTGGAATCAACGCAGTTGCTTTGGAGCGTTCATACATTCTTGGTTTGTGAAAATCCCAAACCAAACCAGGTTCTGTCACATCCGTTCTGACTCCTGGAAACTCCCATGGGGACCCCCTGTGCGTCAGAGTGGAAGTGTGTACCATAGGACTTTAATGACCGTGACTCTTTGGAAATAGATTACCAGGCCTTTGTTCTGAGATACTTCTGGGTGATTTGAACCCCTAACATTTAGTATCCAGGGGTTTGTCATGTGCAACCTCAAGCTGGCCTGCATGTAAGAAAGACATACGTAATTATCGACTGTATCTTTTTGGTGTGCCTCCCTCTTTATTGTTAGGCATTGGATTTCTAATCTTAAGATGGGAAGTTCAAGCTCACCAGTCACTGCAGGAGAAAGGCAAGGCTATCTACTCCCATAATATATACAGTCTTGGAAATCCTTTAGAGGAAATGAGTTGGTGGCAAATGAGGAAGAGCTTATTATGATTTGTAATATTGACCCCTGATGGTCTACTATGTGCCAGATTTAGTTACATACATTACTTTGCCTTCTGACAACATCCTAACAAGATACAACACCTGCCCCTTTTTGGAGTTCCTGGGAAGCATACGGTAACTGGTTTAGAGTGTCACTTGTGATTCACCCAGAGAAAGTCCCAGAGATTTGCTCCTGAAAGTGGGCAGCTATGGAACCCTACGGAATGTGGCTGTCTTCTGAAGGTTATGTTGGAATTACTGGCAACTGGTTTACCCTAAGCCTGGCATAGTATAAAAACCACAAACAAATCCCATTGCTGTCCAGTCCATTTTGATCCATTTGACTGTATTTTTCAAATTTATTTCTATTTCACAGTCAAGGAAACCAAATCACCGAGAAGTCATTTCCCCCCAGCCGTCTCGAAAATGACCAGGCTAGATCTCCAGGCTGGATTTCCTGTCTCACCAAGCTGGGGCAGCTCCTAAGCCAATATGCCCCTTGCTGCTTCTACCTAAGAGGGCATGTGTTTTTGCTTGCTTGTTTCTTTTAATACATCGAGGACTACCTTATTCAGACACTGGGAGCCTGATAATCTACTTCTTGATGCTTTCTCTTACCTCCTGTTAATTTTTTAATAAAAGCAAAACAGTTGTGTTTGTGTTTGCGTAAGTACAGGACATAGCTGCGTAAACCTATAACTTTCAACATAATAACCACCACCCGATTATGCACATTCAAATGAGTGTTGTTCCTCCCAAACATTGGTTGTCTTGGTGATTGGAGAGCTGGTCAGTCACACCTGCCTGGTGTTTTTCTTTTGGAAGTCCTTTCAAGGGCACCTAGAGACCATTTAGAGCCATCAAGCCCCTTGTTTCAATTATAGTTGCTGTGCTTTTTTAAATTACTGTCTTCAGCCTCAAATGGTCATATCCAACTTCTAGTCATTCTTCTCCTCAGATTTGACGGCCAGTAACTTGAGACCATTTCAAAGAAAGATGAAGCCCAGTCTCAGTGGAGGAAGCCTTGCCTCTTGAGAATGCTCAGAAGAATGTGCTGGAGGGTTTTGTAGTTGTCTCCCCAAAAGGACTTTGAAAATGTCCTGAGGCCAGCAGCGCACTTGGATAGCAC
>PVJH01019219.1:0-43516 GCA_004026705.1 Nesogale talazaci | reverse complement strand
ATACCAAGGGTTCAAGTAGAAAGTAAATGTTTAGGAAATGATGGTAACATATGTACAAATATGCTTGATACAATTAGTGAATGTGAATGGAATGTTATAAGAGCTGCAAGAGCCCCCAATAAAATGATTTCTACATGAACAAATGTTTTTTAAGTGAAGAGGAAATACACAAGGATTAAATCTTTGGTGAATTCCCGACAGTAGACCAGGCGTGTCAAGAACCTGGTTCACAGGCTGAATGGGTTGGAAAGTGGATTGTTGCAGATGCAGTTTAGTTACAATTGAACGCCCTATCATTTGAGCTCCCTTATGACCCATTTAAATTTGTTCTGGTTTATAATGTCTTTTGTTTTCTTTCTTGTTGACATTTTCAGCTGTTTTTACATTGCTATTTCTGTTAAGTTTGTTTTAAGGTTTTTTTGTACATAAAATTGAAAGGTAAATCTTTAGAGACAGTAACTGGATTAATGGTCTCTTGGGTTTGGCAGGGGGGGTTGGTGGGAAATGGGAAGTTAAAAATGAATACAAGAAGGAAGATGATGTTCTAAAACTGTGTTGATGATTGTACAAACTCTTCTTGATGTGACTGAACAACTGAATTGTAGGATATGTGAATTATAGGCCAATAAAACTGTGGGGAACATATGTATATATGAAAAAAGAACACTTTGTCCACTCCAGCTCCAGCTGATGGCTGAGAGAGATGGTGAGAGAACAGCGGACGGAGCAGTAACGTTCGCTTTTATGAGTCACTCCGAGCTGGAAAGTTGTGGTCACTATTGCTCAAGGCTGACATAATGGGGGTGCTAGACAAAGACAAATTATTAAAACAGCTGAAGGGATGGAACAGACTAGATCTAAAGCAAAATGCCTCGAGTTATAAAAGTGAAGGCCAAATGATGTGATCAAAATCACAAGTAGAAAGGAAGATTGCAACTTCTCAAAATATGAACATCACTTCACACCTAAAGGAAAACTTTAGTCATAAATCACTGTATTCCATGACTGCATGCCTTTGATCACATGGTTGCCTCGTGTACATAATGTCCAGGCAAAATATAGGAACACCCCTAACTGATTAGGGGGAAAATATGCATTAGGTGTTATGTCAGTGAGATTATTAGTGTCCTTTTAACCATCCCCAAATAACACAACTTACTTCTAAGTGAAGAAAATCCTAAAATGTATTTAGATTACTCAATTATGTTGCAAATCAAACCAAAAATCTTTTGGACCCCAAGTTGGTGAGTAGGTCGATACAAATAAAAGACCCACTGAAATGGAGGGGTAACAGTCTGAGTACAATGTGCAAACTGGAAGGAACCTCAGGGATCATCTAAGCAATCAGTTTCATTTTATAAACAAAGAAATGGCAACAGGGTGACTTGTTTAACGTAGTACCTGAGATGGGAGTAGTGTACATTATCTTTGACTGAGACCGCTTCCTTTAAGCAACACTCAGCCTGACTTCTTAAAATTCAAGGAGCCTCATCTGCCAGAGCAGAAAACACACGCGTGCCGCATTCCCTGTAATCTGTCCAACCGCACTAACATCAAGGTCAAGGGGAGAAGCAGCATCTATCACTGCGTCGATGCCAGTGACTCAAGAGGTTGGAAAACAACTCACAACAACAAAGCCATTGTGTCAGCATCTTGCAGCTGCTTCATTAGCCAGGTGGTAGATGCTTCCCGATGACTCTGTCCATCTGGCTCAGTGTACCACTTTACTCATCTGGGTCATTGGTCAAGAAAAGTCTACCATGAAAGTTCCTTTAGAGATCAGTGAAGTGAGCCAAGATGGTCGCTGGGAACCCCAGGGCCTTGGACTCACTGCTAACTACTGTTTAATTATTATGGGGAAAATATCTGGCAGTTCCATTTCTGTTCACGTTGGACACTGAAGAGTGTTCAAGAAGGTTTGCTGATCTGAAGTTAAATGGAGCTGTGACACACTACATGTGGCTGGCATAACCAGCGCTAGAACAAAGCTTACCATCAATCAGTTTCTCTCTCCACAACCACAACCCTCTCCAATAACACACAGACGCGGAGAGAGAAGCCAAATAATACTAGTTGAGCTATAGTCAATAAAAGACTGGGTAACCAGGCTGAGCCCCGGTGGCGTAGTGGTTGTGCGCAGGACTGCGACCCACTGGGACGGAGGTTCAATTCCAGCAGTGGGGCTGGGCCTCCTACTCCCACCGCCGGAAAGCAGTGATGCCCCCCCAAAAACAAACAAACAAACAAAAGACTGGGTAACCTAAGTACCAAGCACTGCTAATATCAGAAGACAAGCCAACACCTAAGGAATTATGTTCTAATGGGAAGACCTATAAAAATAAAAAAAATAAAGGCATGTGGAAGAAGCTGCAGGAGAAGTTGGCCCCCAAGAGTCCCGAGGAGAAGCACAAGGCCTGGGCGAGGTCCTTGTCTCACCCACGATACTAAGCGTGGAGTTTTCTACCTGTCATCAATAAACCGCCCTGCCCTTCAAAAAAAAAAAAAAAGATAGAAAAATTGGGGAACGGTGATGGTTGAACATGAGAAACATCAATGTCACTCAGTTGTGTATGTAAAGTTATTGAAATGGAAAATGTTTTCTTAACCATATATTTACCATGATAGTAAAGAGACAGAGGAAGGCACGCTGTTTTAGAAAAGGCTCTTAGTCCAAGGGAGAAACATAAAAAGAAGCACATAGAATAGATAACCCCTGACCTCACTGTCAAAGAATCTATAACATGAGCTAGCTGGACAAGCTGGATAGTATTCCCCCAAGTGGGGAAACCAGTCACGTCAGGGGTATAACTTTTTATAATTATTTAACAGAACGAAGGAGATTTCAATTAAACCCCTCTGGCTAAAATAAATTTAATAAAATTCTAGCAACCAACCATGTCTCCAAATATTGCCAAATACACTACCCCGCTGGGGGCAGGGGAGATGACACCCACTACCACACACAAAATCACTACTGTTCTAGTATCAAAAATGAAGATCATATTACAGCCATCTCTGTACCTCTACTCCTAAGGGATAAAGCTGCATGAACCAAATTAATTGTTTTAAACAAAAATGTTTTATTACAGATTTAATAAATGAGACTAAGAAATTCATTGGCATAACTGTGTATGCATGTAACACACACGTTAAAAAATATTCCTACTAGGGGTCTCGTTCATAAAGGCATAGGTTTTTAGAAACAAAACATGCTCAAAGCTCTCTTGCTGTCTGTGGATGGCCACAAATTTTCTCAGCAATATACTTAACTTGGTCTCCCATTAGGGTGCCTTCAGAAAAATGGATAGGAGACCAGGAATAATATCAAATGTCTAACAAAATTCAAGTGACCAACTTTCTACATCACTGACGCTTCACAAAAGGTATATGGGAATGTTGCCCCACATAAAATAAGTTTTAGGATGGCTCAAGCATTTTAAAGAAAGTATGGAATACCTCAAAGAACAATTTAAGGCAGAGGGGTCACATTAGAAGGTGAGAAAACTAGCTTCTTTTTTGAAATTCCAAAGACATAACCTTGAAAGGTTTTCTGAAAGGACTCAATATGATCATAGAATCTTATTAAGATTTTATTTATTTATTTTGGTGGCATCACTGCCCTGGTGGGAGTAACAAGCCCAGCTTGGTCCTGGAGAGCTGCTATTGGATTTGAACCGTCAACCCTGTGGGCTGCAGTCCCGCACACAACCCCTACACCACCAGGGCTCAGCCCTAAGAAGTTATTTTACGAAAATGGAAAGCTGTAATAGGACGAAAAGGCCAAGAAAGTGCCACTAAGAGTCTTTTTCCCCTTTTTTCCATCATAACAATGCACCTGCTCATTCTCTTAATGTATGAAATGGTGTTAGGGAATTACAACCCACCAATCTCACAGCTCTAGTTCTGGTCTCTGCAGTATCTGTTTTCTTCCATGATTTGGATCTCTGAGAATGCCAAACCCACTGCTTTGATGTGATACAAAACAAAGAACAGACAATTCTTTAAAGAGAGTTAAGAGCAAT
Organism: Nesogale talazaci; assembly: GCA_004026705.1. Taxonomy (NCBI): domain Eukaryota; kingdom Metazoa; phylum Chordata; class Mammalia; order Afrosoricida; family Tenrecidae; genus Nesogale; species Nesogale talazaci. The sequence continues at coordinate 39,494 of PVJH01019219.1, read as the reverse complement.
GGAAATGCTGTCATCAGGAGTAAATAGACGTGTTTCAAACACCCTACAGTGCTTTATTTTCATTCCAAGTAAAGAAGTCCCTGTGGTCTCTACAAGAAGGCCAAGTGATACAACAACGGGTCAAAGCGGGGCACTGTTAACCACCAGGCCAGCAGTTTAAACCCACCAGCCCACATGCAAAAGAAAGATGAGGCTGGGGTGAGGACAGCTGGTTATGGAAGGCATTCTCTCCCACCTGATTGATGATGGTGTGTTCACATGATTCCAGATGTGGGGAGGACGCACCCAGGCCCCAAACAGCCAGCTCAGACTTCAGGCAAAACGGGATGCACAGAAAGTGGGGTGTGTCACCATCCGGTGTGTGGGTGCGGGTGGGGGCTGGCCACGCTTCTGGGCACCAGCAGGGTGTGGGGCACAAGTAAACACCCCACTGCTGCCTCCATTTCAAGACGGTCCCTTGCATCACACTAGTCTTAGTCACCTGTCTGTCTTCTCTCTCAGCACTTTTGCCCACCTTTTTCTCCTGGTCAGTGTCCAATTCTGCAGGACACTTATCAATATTACTCAAGTTTCATTTGGTCTCCACATTTTTGTTGTAAAGGTCTGTATAGCATTTTTACCATCTCCTCCCAACATTTCTCTTTATTTCTTTTAAATATAGTTTTCTTGGCACACCTTACCTAGTAAACAACCATTTGATCCTATTAAGATTTGTGAACATCACCACCATCAATTTTAGAACATCTACTTGTGTTATTGTTGCTAGTTTCTCCCCATCCTTTTCTGCCATAGGCCTACATTAATTATCAAATGCAAATTATTGTCTCTATAGACCTACCTATCCAAGACTTCACAAACAAAATAACCCTACAAAATAAATCAAAATCAATCAAACAAACAAAAACATCAACAACAATGACTAAACACAGGGAAACTTCAATCAAAAAGAAAGAAAACATTAAAAGGTGAAACAAGTTTGTAATGGGTTAAAGGGGAGATCAAATTGTAACGTATTGTTTTTGTTTTGGTTTTTTTTTTTGGGGGGGGGGGGAACATCACTGCTCTCTGGTGGTGGAAGTAGGAGACACAGCCCCACTGCTGGAATTGAACCTCCATCCCAGTGGGACGCAGTCCCACGCACAACCACTACGCCACCGGGGTTCAGTCCTTGTATCAAGTTTTAACTTCACTACATCTGCCTTAATTGACTTTACAATGCTCTGATGACAAGGCTATTCCCACCACTCAACTGTGGTCAGAGGGGACTTCCCAGAGGTTTAAACCACGAATCCCCCACATTTCTTAATGCAGCTCAGCTACAGTTAGGAGATTTAGCACGGAGGGCTTGCCAATGGGTGAACAGAAATTCCAGGTGTTGTTTTCAGGCCAATGCACAGAAGAGTGTGAATTCCCATGTTTATCTCATGTTTATTCTGTGATGATGCTGAAGGTAAAATGTCAAACAAACAAAAGATAAAACCTGAATGCCTGCGTCATCAATAAAAAGGGAAGAACCATGAGAGCTACCAGACCTCAAAAGGTATTTTGTGGAAGAGAAAGTCTTAAAGCTAATAGATTTGAGGGATTGTTAGCAAGAACAATTTAGTATATCCTGATACAAAGTACAGGAAAATGCTGCTAGTATTTGACAACATGCTTATTAAGACATTGAAAATACCATACTAAGAATATTTTCTAATATTTTCTATAGGGCTAGGGTTAGTTAAAAAAAAATCATTCTAGGCTCTATAATCCTTAAATATCACCTAGGGCAAAGTACTGAGTCCAGACTTTTCAGTATTCTCTTTATTAATTATTGGAATTTTAGTTGTTTCTTTTTCCTACAAGGCCTAAAATAGTTAAGTTCCTCTAGACATGCTAATGGGCCTTTTTCAACACTTTTTTTTGTTTGTTTGCTTTTTGCTTTTTTTGGGGGGGTGGGGGGTATCACTGCCCTCAGGTGGTGGGAGTAGGAGGCCCAGCCTTTGCTCCGTGGAGCTGGAATCGAACCTCCATCCCAGTGGGCCGCAGTCCTGCGCACAACCACTACGCCACCGGGGCTCAACCCCTTTTTCAACCCTTCCATCCAAGAATTGCACCCAACTTGAACTCAGGAAGTTTATGAGTCTCTTTATAACAAATATGGTATGGAAAAACTTGAAATCAAGATCTTTTTGCAGTTTGAGTTGACTTCACAAATCCACTTGATGTGGCAGATGTCGCCTTTGGCAGCCAGCTACTAACACTGAGTTCTACCCATGAACCTGGGATGTCAGACAGAACACTGTAGGATGCAATCAAGATGTAATGTGTTTGGGGCAAAGGCTTTAGACTCAGTGCATCCCTGAGGAGGTACTGCTTTCATTGAACTGGCAAATAGTAGATCTGGGTCCAAGTCAAAGCTGACCATGTTGGGTACGTTGTTCTAGGATACCATGACCCTCTCCCCTCTACTCTCTGCAACATCAAAATCAATGTGCAAAATCAAGTCAATGTTCTCTAAGTGGAATTTTAAGTCATTGAAAGTATACAGTGTGAGGGCTGAGCCCCGGTGGCGTAGTGGTTGTGCGCAGGACTGCAGCCCACTGGGATGGAGGTTCGATTCCAGCTCCACGGAGCAAACGCTGGGCCTCCTACTCCCACCACCAGAGGGCAGTGATAACTAAAAAAAAAAAAGAAAAGAAAAGAAAACTAAAAAAAAGAAAGTAAAATTTCAGCACACTGATTAGAATTATATAAAAGAAAAAATACTGTTCATATACCTTCTTTACTTTCACTTAAGGGGCTGTAGACGAAAAGTTTGCACGTGAAGACTTTTTCATCATGTTAAAAGTAAAACCGTTTTAAAGTAAAACATCTACTCTTGGGAATGCCATTAAGGGGGTGGGCTTGGATGAAACTGTTAACCAAATCACATACTCCCTCACTGCCATTGAGTCGATGTCGACTCACTGCCACCCTATAACATTGAATAGAACTGCCCCTGTGAGTTTCCAAATTGCAGCTTTTTACGAGAGTAGAAAGCCTTGCCTTTCTCCTCCAGAACAGGTGGTGGCTTTGAACTGCAGACCTTGTGGTTAGCAGACCAAGAGGTAACCATTAACTAAGGCTACTCATCAACTAAGGCTACTCAAATCATTAGATCTTACATTTCAACCAAGCACCATGGGAGAAAACAGGGTGCTCCTGGGAACTGCTCCACAGGGTTTTCAAGACCATAAAATCACTCCAGAAGGACTGTCCGGAGTGCCTGTTTTGGAGGCACTTCTGGGTGAGTGTGACTCACCAACTTGCACTCAGGTTGACTCCCAACTGAGTATTTTAAGCCTTGGTTTTTAAAGTTTCCAAGTCAGTAACTGGCAATATTTCATTTAGCCAAAGATGAAGACAACAACATCCTGTTTGAGATGATGAAAGGTAATGGACATTGGAATGACATTTCTAATTTCTCTTAACAACTAATCGAGCTATACTAGATAAAATACTAATGGCTGGGAATTAAACCAGGGTTTTCCTCACAGAAAGCCAAGAATTTCCTACCACTGAACCACCAATGTCCCCAACTAACTCTTAGAAGAGCCCATGAATAAGCACCTTCATGCCACCCAAACCACGTCAGTCCACGTCAGTGGGTGGCCGATAGGATTTACTGAACCAGTGTTAAACCATGTAAGTCCTGGGTCTTGTTCTGTTCAGTTATTATCTATTGTCAACATCTTCAAGCAGGCAAAAATGGAATCCAAACCTACTCTCCTTTTACAGAAACACCAGCTTTCGTCACTACACATTTATTTTAGCTTTCAAACCAATGCTATTTTCTGCCCCAGGTTCCCAGAATACCTTAGTTTTACACACGTCGGATGCAATACTTTATGTTGAGTACACCCCACCCGACCGCCCACATGTGTCACTCAGCTGGTTTGTGGTTCCCTGAGTCGTTGTCTTTTGTACTTGCTTATTGATGGCTTACATTGCTGGTTCCCTGATCTTGTGAACTTGTCTGATGGCGCTCACTGTACTCAGCTTTGCACTAGAACTGTTTGCAGACTTCTCTCCTCCCCTCCTCTCCCACCAGACTGTGAGCGCTTGGAAGCCTGGGGAGCCCCACCTCTCCACTTTCAGGCCTAGGGCAGTGTTTTCCATCAAGTAGAATTCCGTATCTACCTGTGATCATGAATTAATTTTTAAAATGGGGGTGGGGAAGACTTTCTCCATGCGATGGAAAGTTACAAATGAATCAATGGGCGAGGTCTCTTCAGTGTCACGGCTGGTGGTGCACAGTGAGAATAGGGTGAGAGGAAGAGGAGGGAGAGACAGATGAGGCTGAAAATGTGAATTCGAGCCTGGCTAGTGGTTCCACTGATTATATACCATACATATCCCAATTTTATCCCAATTTTAAGCTAATTCCTTGACAAAACTGACTTAACCAACATGACTTAAGTAACGTTAGATAAAGTGACGTATCTTATCCACTTGGGTTATCTTAGAAGGCAGATCTGCTAGTGCCCCTGGCAGGTCATGACTGCATAACCACTTGTATGTAAATGACTCCAACACAATGTTCACACTGCATAAAAACTGCATGTCTTTGGATGAGTGAGTAAAGGATCAGCAAACGCTATATAGACAGGCTAAAAAAAATACATAAGCAGTTTATAGCTGGGAACAAGGAACCTCAATTCATATTTTATTAATCCTGTCTACAGAGAAAATCCTGTGGGCTTGTGTTCTGACTGTGAAGCGTTCAGGTTAATAAGCTAAATATATAGTCAGTGTTTTTACACATCTTTCATAGTTCCACTTTCATGAACCACTTCCTAATCACCTTTCTTTACATTCATTTCCCCCCCCCAGTTCAGTATTTACAGTGCATGCTGTCGCCGAGATGAGACAGTTAAATGGGATACTGATGACGTTTCTTTTCTTGTTAGTTATATTTGACATAGAAACATCTTCCAGTTTTTTTATGCCATCTTATGAGTCAGGGCATTCTTACAGACCCACGGTAATTCTGGTGGGCCAGAATGCCCTCCCAAACTCAGAAGAACTTACTCACAGTTGATTTCTCCTCCTCTTTATGAATAAGCACTTGTCTACTCAAGACACATACAAAGTCAACACATGCACCCGAGATTCTGAGCACCTATTGTAGGATGTCCTAAGCACTGAGTTGCGCGCCAATCATCAAATAGATCGCTTCTATTCTTAGGAAATCCAGGGTTCCGTTCAGCTGGCAACAATGCTGGCCTCAAGAGCAAGAGGTCACCATCTCACATTTCAACAAGAACGCCAATTGACAACCCGTACAAACACTCCTGCAGAATACTTCAAGAGGCATTAAATGACAGAGCCAGAAAGAGCCAAGTATCTGGTAAAACTTTAAGTCTTCATATATAAAAACATTAAGTAAATGGACTTCACAAATTCTTTTGAACTAAAACTCACTGCCTGTGAGTTTAACAAAAACTCACTGCCTGTGCGTTTCAGAGGTTGTAACTCTTAAGTGGAGTAGAAATCCCAGTCGTTTCTCCCTCAAAGTAGCAAGTGGTCTCAAACTGCTGACCTATGGGCTGCAGCCCAATGTATAGCCACTAGGCCACCAGGGCTGAGAGTTAAATTCATGTATGTGCATATACGTGTGCACACAGATATGTTCATGTGTGTGTATGGCAGTAAAAGAAAATACCATATATTTTGTCATTATGTTGGCAAAGACTTTTAAATATTGCCTTGTCCCCAAAAGGGTAAGGCAACATCTGCTACAAAGATTATATTAAAAGTAAGCTTTTAATCTCTAAAGATATCAACTTTGCACTAGATGGTTAGCTAAAAATAAAGAAAAATATTTTCGCAGAAATGAGAAGCTGTATCAAGTGATTTCACGTAGACAATCCACAAGCACACAACTCAGACAGAGTGGCACCAAGTGATTAACAGCCCTTTACAAAAATAGATAAATAATGTTGCAATACATGAGCTCTCATTTGAAATACCAGGTTGAATTCCTGAAAGCAGCAGCTTATTCTGTATTTTAAAAATAGGCAGTCTAGTTAAATCGGTTAAGCCCCATTTAACATTCAAACAGGTGTACTCTTTTTAAGGGGCCCCTAAAATCTCACAGAGTAAATTTCCTCAAGAAAAACTTTTTCCCCCCTACTGAATTATAATTTTAGGATGAGATAGATTTCATTCTCACAGAAACAATCGGGTCCTAAGATGCTGACAGGAACTCTCCAAGTTGACCTAATTCTGAAGGTATTTCAAAAAGGCTCCTGAGCAGTGCGTTGGGGAGAACGTAAATAAGGTTGGCTGTAATACCAAGGAGACATTCAGGAGATCATCCTGTCTCTTCTCACAGTGGGGAACCAAAGCAAGACGGTCCTCTACACATACCTGTCAGCCTCCACGTTTGTTTAGTCTTCTTTACCCTCTCCAAGCTGAAGGCCACTTGATCTTAATCAGGAACTATGAAAGAGTCATTCCTATAGCTTATCATTCCCAGAAGTGGGAAATTCCAACTGAGACAGTTCCAATAAGGAATTTAGAAGAGATGATTGTCAGCTTGACTTTGCGACTGTTTTCACAGGACACAGATGAAAGCAGACCACCACCAGCCTAAGTGACATCCTTATCCAATTAAGAGTCCAATGTGTGAAGCACTACCGTAATGTGCTCCACTACCATGCTGGCCCCTCAGACAAAGCAAGAAGCCTAGTTCTAAGTAACCTCTTCTCGTCTGGCCTCCTACCATGTGGCCTGCTCTTAGCAAGAAGCAAAGCTAAGAGGAAAGGGTAGGAGTGCATTTCAAACAACACCAGACCGACTGTGACCGAGTCCATTCATTCAGTCTCCGAGTCACAAGGTCACCTTTCTCCCAAGGAACAGCAAGTAGGTTTGAACCCCTCACCATGCAGTGAGCAGTCGCACATCTAAACCCAGAGCGCCACCTCCAGGCCTCCTTATTGCTGCAAACGTGTAAAAATAAAGAAAACAAATCTACCGGCAGCAGACTATTTACTCTGCTTTTCGGAATGTTGCCACATCTGTAAAAATAGAAATTCATTCCTCTCATGACTTAATGCATGTGTGTAATGGCATGGACATACATAATTAGAATTTGTTCAATCGGACAAACATCCTCAATCATTCAACAACTATTTACTACCTGTATGCACATATGGAAATCACCTGTATGACCTTTTCAACCAGTAGTTAATGTATCCTCACTGCTGCTTTTCTTTCAAGGAACGTTGTAAGGAAATTCAAGCACCACAATTTCATTTAACAAGTATTTATTGATCACTAAATGAGTATATCATATTGGAAGAGACAGTATGAAAAATGCAATCTAGATCTGTCTTGGTCTATAGAAGAGCCTGTTGTAGGAGAGGTGAAGAAAACCGTAAAAGTTAATAATTACAGTGGTTGTTTGTAAAGAATAGAAATAGTTGGGGCTTTGGAGTTTCACAGAACTGAATGCACAAACCTATGTGGTACGTTACTCACTTCTCGGTGGTAAACAAGACACAGCCAACCTCACTGTGAGTCAGTTCAGATTCTCAGCCAGGCTTCGGAAAGAGAAGCAGTCCTACCTGTGTGGGTTTCCAAGACTGCAGAGCTTGAAAGGAACAGCAAGCCTCATCTTTTGCTTCTGAAGTGCCTGGGAGTTTTGAACTAGGGACCTTTCAGTTAGTGGCCTATGCCACGAAGGCTCTCTCTGAGTTAGATCCCCAGTTGTTGTTTTTTTCCAGTTTGTAAAATAATGAATTTTAAAATATTAATTCCTACACCCCTACACTAACAAAATCTGAACGGAATTCACTGGTATCAAGTTGATTCCAACTCACAGTGACCGTGTCACATAGAACAGAACTGTCTGACGGGGGCTCCAAAGCTGAGGGTCTGCATGAAACCTGGCATCGTTCCCTATGGAGCAGCTGCAGGGCTGAAGCCTACACCTGGTTAGCCTTCAGACTGGCATGGTAACCACTGCATCACACCCCTCCCCCCCTAGAAAACACCACACCCAATGTGTGGAAGGCTATGGAGGACAGCGGGAGCCCCAACCCGACCTGAGTAACTCATCAGACTGAGCAAAGGGCAGATTCCCTCTAACCACAGGCCAGGGTCTCACACAGCTTTACTATCAGATAGAGACTGTGATCATCGGGATTATACTGGATGAAACTGGGTCAGCTGACCTCCCTCTTGACCCAACCAAAACTGTTCTAGGTCCTTTCTTGCTTGTTTCAGCACAAAAATTTCTTCCCTGGCCTTTTAAATACTGACAGTGGTCCTTTTTTTCTTACTCATGATTTGTATTTGCATCTTTGAATTACTATTTCATCCTTACCACTTTCTTTCTGTTTTTCATTGTTTCTGTTGGGTTTTCCAACTTGTGAAGCGCAGGAGTCGATGCACAGAGATAAACACTGATGTGAAGATTTACGGGAAGGTAGGGGTTGGGGAGGGGAAGTAGGGAGAAGGAGGGGGCTGAGGAAGCAAACTGTATGTGAGAGGGGGGAGGGAGCCCCACAACTGATTGCATTACACAACTCATTTTGAAAGCAATTTAACCATGAGACAAAGTCCGTAAAGTTGATTGTATAATTCTTCTTGATATGGAATTGTAAGAGAGGTGGATTGTGTGCCAAGGAAACTGTCAGAAAGAAAAGAAAAACTCCAAATGCCAACCCCACTGCACTGAATTTATTTGGATGCACAGCAACCTTACAGGGTGTTTCTGAGGCACTAAACCTTCCTGAGAGCCTCTTCTCTGGGAGGAGGACCTAACGGGTTTGATCCAACAACTTGAACGCTTAACCACCACCACCACCACCACCACCACCACCACCACCACCACCACCACCATCATCATCATCATCATCATCATCATCATCATCTGGGATCCTCCCATAGACTAACCAAACCCAATGCCATCGAACCTCTTCCAATGCAAAGCGAGGGCCCCTATAGCGAGTGTCGGTCACTTCAGATCTCGACACGAGCAGTCATCATCATCTTCTCTCCCTCCCAGATGCTGATGGGTTTGAACCATGGACCTTCCCATGAGCAAGCACCTCAATACTTACCCTTCCACCTCACCAGAGCTCCTTCCTAACGACTAAAACCAAAACCTCACTGCTACTGAGTCAGTGACAGCTCATGATGACCCTACAGGCAGGGTCGAACTGCCTCTGTGGGTTTCCAAGGCTGTAACTCTCTTCACGAGTAGGAAAGCCCCCGGGAGCAATTGGTGGCTTCAAAGTGCTGACCTTGCACATGACAGCCCAACACGTGTGACTACTAGGGCAATCTGCTTTATAGACTATGGGGATAACTGAATCAGATGAAGCATGGTATGAGATCACCATAAACACAAAGTATTTGAGAGAGGGTGGTCATTCTTACACGAAATCAGTAATGTCAAATGAAGCTCATGGGTTCAGAATGTCTCTTTAATGCCCAATTATTAAAGAAATCTGAAAATATATTCCTAAAAACATTTTCTCTGAAATTAAATATAAATCACTACCCTAATTCACAAAAACACTAACATTTTCCTGTACCAATCATCATGAATAATTTACATTATGACCTACAAGGGTTAAATATTTCTTTAACCTGTATTGACCATCAGTATGAGGCACAGAGCAGTTTTATAAAATGTAACGGGGAGGCTGAGCCCCGGTGGCGTGGTTGTGCGTGGGACTGCGGCCCACTGGGATGGCGGTTCAATTCCAGCTCCACGGAGCAAAGGCTGGTCCTCCTACTCCCACCACCAGGGGCAGTGATGCCCCCCCAAAAACAAAACCAAACAAACAAACAAAAAAATGTAACAGATTGTAAAGAACATATTCCTGAAGACCTGGAAAGTGTCTCTGGGACCACTGTCCCGTGGCTCTGACAACAATGACTAGCTCTGCTCCAGGATGGCTGTGAAACCCCTTTTGTTCACTCTCATGGATGCTGGCTCTCTGGTTTTGTGCCAGAGGACGCATAAACGAGAAACAGATGTAAAGTGGAATCTCTGATTCCCTTTTTCAAATCTTATTTTTATAATCTAATATATAATTATATATTATATATTATATATAATTATATATATATTATATATATAATATATAATCTAATATATAATATATAATTAGTGATTTTTTCTCAATCAGAATCACTATCTCTTAATATCTGCTTACATTCTTACCAAAATTATACCCTCAAATCTATAATGAACTGATCCTTTTTTACTTTTTAAATCTTGAAAGGTCAGTCCTATAATTAATTCCACCTAAATCATACAACATCACTGTCAGAGCTCCTACTTTTCATTTTCCTCTAAAGTATCAGAAGTCTTTTTTTATACCTTTATTTTTACGTACTAAAGTTACAACCCCTATGTCATAATCAACACTCATGGCAGCAGCAGTCAAGAAAACAGAAAGAAACAACATAAGCAAACCTGCTGCAAAAAAGCTTCTTTAATGTGCTTAAAAAAAAAAAAGCAAAGATATCGGGGCTGAGTCCCAATGGCGTAGTGGTTGAGTGTGGGACTGCGGCCCACAGGCTTAGCGGTTCAAATCCAGCAGCAGCTCTCCAGGAACAAGGCTGGGTAGCTCCCACGACCACCAGAGGGCAGTGATGCCCCCCCAAAAGAAAAAACAAAGCAAAGATCACTTTGAGTACTAAGGAGTACCTGAATTAAGCCATGCCAACAACAGATGGACAATGAATATGAAAGCTACATTTGGTATCTTTGAACTATGGTGTTGGCAAAGAGCACTGCACATACCATGAAAAAATGAAATTATACTTTAGAAGTAATATAGTCAGTGTGTTCCTTGTAAGTTAAAGGTTTATCTCTCACACTTCAGACATTTAATCAGAAGTAAACAATCCCTTGAGAAGGATATCCTGCTTGAAAAGTAGAGGTTCAGTGAAAAAGGAGGGCTTTCAAGAAGACACAGTGGTTGCAACAATGGACTCAAATATTGCAAGGATGATGAAGATCATGTACTGGACTGAGTACACAGAGGTGCTGTGTGTAGGAACTCAACATCATCCAACAAACGTGCTACAACATACTAGGCTAAGTGTGTGGGGTAGACTGTGAAATTAATCAGCCTTCAAATCTGCTATGGGGAAGGAGAGGGTGTTAGAGGACTGGGGTGTGTCAGAAAACTCTAACCACTAAAGTTCAAGTCAGTCGAAAATATTTCTTACAGTACTACAATTACTGAAATCATGTCAAATGTCACAAAACTATTCACAAAGTCATAAAAGATTTTACATGGAAATAAAACCCTATTCTCTTATCTTTGATCCTAAGCAAAGACAGAAATTTTTCCATAAAACCTTTTGAGCAATTCCAATGCTCCTCTCATTTGCCAGTATTCCTTTGGTAAGTTCCATGTAGGGCTCTCCAGGCTGCTCAGCCTACCAGATATGCCACTTCTGTGCTTCTGATCACACCTCCTAACTAACGGGTACAGGGACCAGGCTCCCATGCAACAGCGAAGAGTGCAGAAGGCACCCAAACAAACTGAGTAACAGAGCGCTAAACTGATTGTGGTGATGAATGTACAACTCTTTAATATTTTCAAATCAGTGAATTGTATAATATGTGAACTGTCAATAAATAAATAAAAGCCTTATAAATACTAAGCACGCTGAGCCCTGGTGGCACAGTGGTTGTGTGCGGGACTGTGGCCCACAGAGTTGATGGTTCAAATCCAGCAGCAGCTCTCCAGGAGCAAGGCTGGGCTTCCCACTCCCATCAAGGCAGTGATGTGAAAGAAGAAAAAAAAAGTAAAGAAAGAAATACTAATACACACTAATACTAATACTAATACACACACGCACGCACGCACACACACACACAATGCTTCTAAAATGATTAAGACTATTAAAGAGCCATTCTCAACGTTCTGAGTTCTTGCTGCAGGATGGGCACTATGCCAAGCATGAATGATACTGTATCAACAAGCCTGTCATGAAAAATGTACACATGGCTCCTAGGTCCAGAGAGAGAATGGCGGGGTCAATTAAGGGTTAGGAAAAAAATCTCCGTGGCAGAGCTAACCCGAGATGAATCTAGTGTGAATCGGTATTTCATTTAGTAGCTCCTTGAAAAGGGGGGTGGAGGAGAAAAGCATCCAGATGGATAGTATTGTTAACGTCTTAAATCTTAATTTAAGACACAGAGTGAGGGCTGAGCCCCGGTGGCGTAGTGATTGAGTGCAGGATGGCGGGCCAGTGGCTGGGCCTCCCACTCCCACCAGAGGGCAGTGACGCCAAAAAAAAAAAAATACACAGAGTGAAAAACTTCTCGCAATTATAAATTTCATAGTTAAAAAATTTTTCCCATTCTGACTGTAAAATTCAAGAGAATTATGCACTGTATCAACAAATTGCTACAAAGCCATGCAAGATCCTTCTCACACATGGATGAATTTGAAGGACATTATGGTGAGGGAAATAAAGGCCAACTGCAAAAGGTAAGTATTTTATGAGATCACTATTTAAGAGAAAAATTTATAAACAAGATTTGTACCGAAAAAAAAGGTTTGTAATAAAAAACCAACAATTATTTGATGATGGTTACCAGGAAATGAGAGCTGAAGGGAAGGGAAACTGCGAACTCAGGAGAAGATGGAGGTTGATAATGCCAAGGGAAAGGCAATACACAAAGGTATCTCAGGACCAAGGCAAGAGAGGACACCGAGAGGACACAGGAAAAGGCCACTGCAACAATCCCAGTGACACAGACGATGTTGCAACCAAGTACCACCGCCCACTTACAAATGGATACACAGGTAGGGATGCTTTTAAGAAGCAAGGGAAGGTGCAAGAGAGTACATACACTTGCAGATGCAGGTTTGGCTGTGGATGTTTCCACATAAATAACAGCAACTGTTGCATGTAAGGGGCTTCAAAAATTCATGAGAAAACTACATGGTCTTTTAACTGTATTTTTTCACACACTTTTAAAAGCCCCTCTCATTTTAACACAGGCAAGAGAATAGAAGACACTAGGTACAGAGTCATGAAAACTTGTCAGACAGAACCGAATTCCTTGGGGGACGAAATTCTCAGGCTTGCAGACAAAGGACCTAAAAGCTCCATCACCATCTAAAGTACAGCTATCTGTCTCTTCCCACCAAGAGGAAAAGGAGTGAAGGAAACCAGGACTCCAGCAGCATGTCGTCTAAAGGACCAATAGACATATGAACCAAGTCAACACAAGTCAAACCAAATGAACCAGAGGAGGTTGGGACCCACTACATCTACCAACCTCCAACAAGCATCACAAGTAAGGGTCCCACCAGAGTGGGTGGGCAATCGAATTCACCAGAAGGACCAGGCTTGCTGGTCTGACAGGGGCTGGAGAAACTCCTTCTAACCTGAAGGGAAACCATTCCAAGAGACCACTTCCAGGCCCATAAAATAAACAGCGATATCTGAGAGGGCCATCACCGTTCTTTATAACAATCAATTAGAAGAGGTCAAAAGGACATCATTTGTCCAAAAGCAAAGGTGACCAGGTACAAAAGCCAAACAAAAGAAAGCAGGGAACCTGGGGCAGAAATTGGGAGCGGGCCCACACCGTGGGGAATGCAGTCTCGGCCATGAAACACTGCATGCACAATTACAGAATGGGAAATTCATTTCCTCTACACTCTCACATAAAGGACAAGAAAGTTACATGGGGACAACCAAAAAGGAGGGTTATCTCGGGAGATGGGCACTAGTTCTCCTGGGGGCACAATCTCTAGAGACGGTGTTCTTTAATTTCCGTTTACATTACTTTACCTATTAGGTGGCCTGCTCTTTGCTATCTGTGCGGTGGTTGTGTTCTGTAAAGTTATTCTACTTTAAAAAAAAAATACCTGTATCTTGTACAAATCCCTGTCACACTAGAAAAATTTAACACAATGGACTCAAACAAAAGAACTACTGAGGATGGCTATGGACAGGGCAGTGTTTCTTTCTGATGTACACACAGGGTCCCTGGGAGTAAGAACCACTCCAAAGCACCTGCCAGCAGCAAGACATTACTGCCACCAACCAAGTGCTGAGACTTTCACCGAACTTGGAAGGAAAGCATTTCAGGTCTTATAACCCTTGGGTGCTATCAATTGCTTTTTATTCTAATTAAAATTATGCTGTTGTTGCTGTTGGATGTCATGGAGTTGATTTCAACACACAGGGGGCCTGTGTTCCACAGAACAAAGCCTTACCTTACAATTATAGAAACTGCTAAAAAAAACAAACTCATTTAATTTCCCTGAAATTGAACGCAGACAATGGTAAATATATATGTACACACAAACACAAACACACACACGACAGAACCAACCATGCAGCAATGCCTAAATAATTGAAAGAAATTAGATTATAAGATACAAAAGGCGGGCTGAGCCCCAATGGCGTAGTGGTTGTACGCGGGACTGCAGCTCACTGGGACAGAGGTTCAATTCCAGCAGTGGGGCTGGGCCTCCTACTCCCAATCACCGGAGAGCAGTGATGCCCAAAACAAAAAACGAAAAACAAACAAACAAAAAAAGATACAAAAGGCACTTTAAAAAATTGACATCAAAGTAATAATAGAAAGACTATAAATTAATTAGCGAGGTAGACATGCCCTGAACAATTCAAATTCCATATACTGCATTAAATTAAGGTTAGCCGATTTTAACTCTTGCTGACCAAAAACGCAAATAAAACTATTTTATTCTTCATCAGTATTTTAAACACATACCTCCAACCTACAGAGAAAACTGTGTTTTCCTAGGTTGACACAAAAGTTACCTAGTATTTGAAAAATCACCACACACACACACACACACACACACACACACACACACACCCTCCCATCCCTTCCCCCAGCTTACCCCCAAAGACTAGCTTTAAAGGCTGTATAGATTAAGTTGGAATTCCTTTGATAGACAACTCCCAACATCTGTTTTGTGAGCTTAGAAAAACTGCTGGACAAGTTCTGCATTTGATAAGGTGACCTGGTTTTTAACTACAAGGGTATAGGGGAAGGGAGATCATGTAACTTGGATAATCAATTTCTTTAAAGTTCAAAAAGTAGCCTCTGTTCTTTAGCTATTTAATAACCTTGCTGTGAACAACATGGGTTTAGAACCCTTGAAATCCCCCAGCCTCTGAAAAAGTAAGCCACTGACAAAAAGTTAGAAGGGCAAACTTCTGCTGCTGCAGGGCGGCGCCGCACTGAGCACTGGCATGCAATCACTGACTTGCTCAGCAACTTCGCTGTAATGGTTTCAAATTGCAGGCCTGAGGAAATGCTCCATAAATAGCTGCTCTTTTTTTCTTGTAAAGGCTCTTCAATGCAATTCCATTACCAAAAATGGAGGAGTTACCATGGAGCTTTCTAGCTTTCTTTTTCTTTCTTTTTTTGGTTTTAGGTGAGAGAACAACTAGGGATATTCTGTTAATCGTGTTACTCATTTGGGGAGTATGAATCACAACACTGACATCTGATTCACTGCTTAAATTCAACATTTGTGTAACAAAAATGTATAATAGATTAAATGCACTTTTTAAATTAGTTTCATGGGAGAGAAGAAAACTTCAATATGAATTTTAAAAAAGAAACATACTTTTTTTTTAGTGTTAAATGCTTGAGAAAGTCTTCTTTGAGTGTTCATTCATGAGCACCTAAAAACCTGGATGGGTGTGGTATGTGGTCAGAGCAAACACTTTTAACATGCCAGAACCATAATTTCAAAATCACTGTGAAGTAGTCTACTTCCTGCATTGCTCTATCTACATTTCAGTACACATACACAGTGATATAACTCGAGAATTCAGATAAATTTTACAAATGTGTGTATTGACCCCAAAATTCAAGAAATAGCAAATTAGTATAAGCAAATGCATCAGCAATAAAAATGGATATTACTCTCAACTTAATTGGAAAAGGGGATAAGTATTAAATGGTTGGTAACAAAAATGCCAAATTCTATTTCTGCTAAAAATTTCCATATGCGGACAACAGTACTTTGAGATCATGCCTAAGTAAACTGATACTACCAATAGTATAACATGATGAATAAAATAAAATAAATAAATATCTGAGTCAAAATTTAGAGAGTAACTACATTTAGGTCCCAATTAAAATCAATTTTCTTAAACATAACTACTGAACTGTGACCCTACTACCCATATCATTTCTAACCTATTGAACGGCCTGAAAATATAATATAATCTGATATTATTTCAAGAAAAAAAAACCCACTAATTTACATAGCACTATTCATTTAAAAGGTACTTTCCTTAATAGTGAAAACTGTTTTTTTTTTCCAGGTTCTGCATGACTTTTTAAAGCCCCACAGATTAGCTATCTTCAATAGGTTTGACAATACTTTCAGATGCAATTCTTAAAAGACCCTGGCAACAATCTTTTGAGTCTAGGCTGACTATGCTTCTACCAATAAAATGTGGTAGAAGTTAACATTGTGCAATGTCTTGGGAGGCCTTGCAGATTCCAACTTCTTTGGAATATCTTTATGACCACAAAAGGAATCCTGAGATAGCTACACTGCTGAATGATAAGACTATGTGGAGAGAAGGGTTCAGTCCACAGCCTGTACCAAGACCTCAAGATTTGAAAGAAGCCATCTTAAGACGGTTCTCACTGTTTGTGAGTCAGCATCAACTGAATGGTCGCGATTTTGGATTTTTGTTGGTTTTCTCCTTCATCTTACAACCATCCAGACTCAATCCAGCTGCCAGATGACTGCACTCACAACACCAGATGAACTGCTCTGCTGAGCCCAACCCAAATGACAAAATCATTAAAATTTTAAGTAGCCAGTTAATGGACCTCAATAAATAATTAGTACATCAAAGGAGCCCTATAGTGCATTGGTGACACCCTTGGCTCCTAATGACGGGGTGGGAGGTTCAAACTTACCATCTAGTCTCTAGGAGAAAAGACTTGGCCAAAAATCTATCATCTGTGCTCCTGTAGCGCTTGGCTTGTCTTAACCCTATAAAGATGACTATCTAGGAAACCCCAAGGAGCAGTTCTCCTCCCCTGCGGGGCTCACTCCACAACACCATGGAGAGGATTCAGTGTAGTCCTCCTTCTGTAAAAGTCAGAAGTCAATTATGACCTGTGTTAGCATTTTTAGAAGAACTGTGAAGGCCAGTGATTGAGCACTCACTCATATACCTACCCCCTAGATCCTACCTATACATCCACCTTCTTTTATGATCACTTCCACTGATTGAGAGATTGTTGCACACTAGCTTTTCCATGTGAGGAGTCTTAACTTGGTAATTCACTCTTTCAGTAACTTTACAGAGAACTGAAGCTTATAAAAATTAAATGATTCACTCAAGCTCACCAAATCAATAGCAGGAGAACCGGGTTTCTTATCCACGTGTGGTTAATTATAAAGTCAAGGTCCCTTTACACTGTCATCCTTTTCACTCTAAAGGAGGGAAAGGAGGCTAGAGGGCATTATATCATCTTCATAGACTGGAGGGTTAAAAATGTCAATTCTCTCTCAAATGTGTGCCTAGCTTCATTGGATTCTCATCATTTCAAGAGTTTTATGAAATTTGCCAGACAGATTCCAAGATTTCTTTGAAGTGTAATGGATAAAGAAGAGTCAAGACAGAACAAGATAAAAAGACTCCCTATCAACAAGAGATTGTAATGCTATAGTAATTACAGCACTGGTACTGGCACAAGAGTAGAAAGATCAAATAGGACAGAGAAATAGACTTTTGCCTATAGAACTCATTTATTTAAGATTCTGTGATTTGTAAACTGACTTAATGAAATTTATTTATTACCCCCACAATACATATTCAAGACATAATCGCAGTCATTCCCAGAGGTGCACAGAAGAGAAATAGAATGTGTGTCACAGTGATAAGCACATTCCCAATGAGGGTCAAACAAGGCAATGCTCAGTCTCCTCATTTTAGCTCTTCTATTGCAAACAAGTGACTGTTTCGTGGTTTATTTGGTGCTGTATCTTTCATATGCTTTCTGTTGGCAATTTTGCTCTTTAAAATGGCCCCCAAGCAAAATGCTGGTGTGCTAGCTAGTGTTCCTACACCCAAGAAAGCTGTACTGAACCTTACGGAGAACTTGTGTGTGGGAGAGAAGCTTGAATCCGGAGTAAACTAAAGTGCTGTTGGCAGTGAGTTCAGTGTTAATGATCGACGATGTGTATGACACCATCCCCAAAAAATGGGGAGAGGAAACTCACTGTTGTGCACACAAAGCTGCACTGGAAAGTGCTAAAATAACATCTATAGCGCATGAGAAAGCTAACCTCCTCCCTGGGGTACGGATAACAAGGAAGTGGGTGAAGGGGCACATCGGACAGTGTACGATATGACAAAATAATGATAATTTATAAATTACTAAGGGTTCATAAAGGAGGGGAAGTGGGAAGGGAGGGGAAATATGAGGAGTTGATACCAGGGGCCTAAGTAGGAGGAGGATGTTTCGAGACTGATAAAGGCAACAAAGGTGGTCTGCATACAACAGATGCATGAATTGATGAAGCTAAGAGTTGTATGAGCCCCCAATAAAATGATTTGAGGCTCACAGGAACCCACCTGAGTATTGTCCCGACACTATTAACTCATTCAAGTTTCATGAAGATTACAAAGCACAACAACTACCACAGTAAGAACTGTCTGTATTATATATTACAAATAGCCAAGGAAAGGGGTGCTAGGAAAACAAACGTGTTTGAGAAAAGAATCTAACCTGCCTTGCGACCATTCACATAATTCAGCTCCAAGAGAACTAAAGATGTTCGCCGGGAATTTTTTAGAGTCCCGGTGGTATAGATGGTTATGGTTTTGCTGCTCTCTGAATGGCTGGCAACTGGAGCCCACCCATTGGCTTCACAGAACAAAGACTTGGAGAGCAGCTTCTAAAGAGAAACCCCATCGGATAGCTACTCCCACACAGGGTAGCATGCTTGCCTTAACAGCCCTTACCAACAACCCAAAATACTTTAAAAAGATAATACAGAAAACTGGTCCCATGCCTACAAGGTAAGGAAGGATTAGTAAACAAGACCCAAAGTCTACTGATCCAACAAGGAATGGGGGGAGGGAGTACAATTCAAGCAATGTAGTACATGAAACCTACAAAGGGGCATCAGTGTCAGCATGTATCAGTATAAGACATAAGAATACCAAACACTGAAACTATCGAGGGCAGTCGGAGCTGCATGTGCACCCTCCACGGGCCAGCAATCCCCCCCTGTTTGTATCCTAAAAAGATCTCTTGCAGATGCAATGTGAATGTTCATCGACGAGTCATTTACAATTATCAAAAAGCTGTAACAGATACCCTATGTTGGTGGTAAAAAAGGTAACAAAAGGGGGCTGAGCCCCGGTGGCGTAGTGGTTGTGCACGGGACTGCGGCCCACTGGGATGGAGGTTCAATTCCAGCAGCAGCTCCACAGGAGCAAAGGCTGGGCCTCCTACTCCCACCACCAGAGGGCAGTGATGCCCTGCCCCCCCACCCCCCCAAAAAAAGATAACAAAAATCAAACCTGCTGCTGTTCGTTCTGCTCATTCTGATTCACTGGGAGCCTGAAGGACAGAGCAGAACTGTCCCACAGGGGGCTAGGCTGCAAATCTGTATGGAAGTAGACTACCACATTTTCCCCTGTCAGTGGAGTCACATAATTCTGAAAATAATTATATAGTAATGAATAGGAACTACAGTAAAGTTTGCAAGTCTCTGTTGATCAAAAGAAACAAAAGACAAAACTAACTGCGTTATTACTTCATCTATATTAAGCTAAAAAGAGGTAACTAAACTATGAACTAAAACTTGTGGGGAATTGGAAGTAACCACCAAATCTGTGCTTTTTCTCCCGCTGAGATGTGAAGGATAGCCTTCCCCAGGAATCTGTACTAGTCTTTGTGATCAGCCCAACAGGCTGTCCAAGACGAGCTCTAACTTTTACCTAGACCTTTTAAAAATCCTCTCTCTGGGAATCTTCTCAAAAAAACGCATGCACTGCCATATAGTCAGCTGACTCACATATTTTTTATGCTACATTTTATAGGAGAGAACTGCCCCTTTGGCTTTCCGACATTATCACTCAATATTAAAGTTTTTTGGCAGGTAATTCGCTATCACATAATTCAATAGTTCAACCACAACAAGAAGAGTGGTACAATCACCACCAGTTTTAGCTTCAATCTTGTACTCATTGTTCTGAGCTCCCCATGTGCCTCCTCTTTCTCCCACACAGCAAGTAGGAGCAACCCAAGCACCATTTAACAAATGAGACTGCAAATGAGAGGCCGGTCCCTCACCTATCCTGCGAATGAAGATATGTGCAGTCTCTACCCCGGACAGGACCACCTGCCAAGTGAATGGCGTGAAGTGACCATCATCAATGCTATGAAGAAGACTTACTCATATGCCTTCACGGAAATCCTGACTCACCAATCTATATGATAACTTTTTCATTTTTTTTTTATTAGTGGGCATCACTGCCTCTGGTGGTCGCAGGCGCTACCCAGTGCCGCTCCTGAGAGCCGCCGCTGGATTTGAATCGCCAAGCTCACAGGCTGCAGTTCCGCACTCAACCACTTACGCCCGGGACTCAGCCCAACTTTTTCATTTTAAGACATTAAGTTCTCAGATTTTTTTTTTTTTTAATTCGACGAGAGACAACTAAGGAGTTCAAGTGGCATACTGGTTAAGCACCTGGCTGCTATCCAAAGGCCAGAGGTTCAACTCCACCAGCTACCCATCAAGAGAAAAGCCCTGGTGACCTACTCCAGTAAAAACTACAGCCTTTGAAGTCCACTGCGACAGCTCTACTGTGACATTCACAGGTGCCTTAAGATGGTATCTAACAATAACAACAGGTAAATGGAAAACATATGAAAAAACAAATAAGTAAAGGCAAAAGCGAGAGCAGTATTTATCACTGGCCATAATCAGGGAGGCAGGAAGCAGAGGGAAGGATTCGAGGGAACTAGCAACATTCCTCTACTAACTAACCAGGGCAGTTTGCTTCATACTGTTTTTAAAAAGTTGTATTTTATATATTCTTCGGCATATCTCTAATTTTTCCTAAATAAAAAGAGAAGAGATCGCAGAAGGAAGTCAAATGACATGATTCTAAGTAATTTGGGAAGAGTCATTTGGAATTGTGAGAGAAAATGCACTCCTATCATACCTCTGCCCATCTAGGGCATGTCCTGGGTATCTTAATCTGGATGGTTTGAATCAGAGCACGGACATGCCTCCCAGACACCAGGGGTCCATTTTCAGACCACTGCAATAAAGCACACCCTACAACAAAGCCAGTGCACAATAAAAGTTATATTTCACTATCTAGTAGTCTTCTAAGTGTATTTTGAAAAGGTTTCAAATATTCTGAGGATTCCCAAGATATGACACAAGGACCCATATAAGCACATGCCGTTGGAAAGATGGTGCGCAAAGGCTTCCTCAACTCCAGGTTGTGAGAAACCTTAGTATTGGGGAAGTTCAGTAAGATGAGGTGTGCCTTTAGTAGCATGTAAATCAGTATGGCAATAGGTGCTCTTCTGATAGCTTAACTGAGAAAGATTTCCCTAACAACTCAATGCCAAAGAAAACAAAGACCCTTGAAAATACCACCTAATTAGTTGATGTTAAAATCATAAAGCAAAACTTGCCAGTTAAGTCAGCAAAAGTTAGCCACAACACTTACTATAAAGCAGTAAGTTAAAACTGTAATCTAATATGCTGCTGTTGACAAGGTTAATTTCTTAACTATTATTATTCCTGAAAACCTTACATTTCCTTCCTTCCAAAATCTTATGAGAATTCTGGGTTTAGAGGGGGAAACTTGGTGGCTCTATTTCCTGTAAGTTTGACTAATAAATTTAAAATCCAGGTGAGTTTTAAAGACAAAATTTGCTGCCCACCACTCAAACTCATGGCTACCAACATTGCAACTCATAGTGATATTATAGGACCCTATAGAACTGACTCCTCTCCCCCACTCCCCACCAGGATTTGAGACGGTAAATCTGCACCAGAATAGAAAGTCCTGTCCTCCTCCTGCAGAGCAGCTGGTGGGTTTGGACTGGTTAACATAGTTAGCTGCTATGTCACTATGCCACCAGGGCTGTTTGCTTTCCATACTTTTACAGATGACAAGCAAAGCAGATGTATTCTATAATCTATTTGAATTAAATAGATCAGTTAATAAAACTTTTATGCATGTAGTTGGTTGGGGCAATGTAGACTCAACAAACAATTGACTCTGCTATTCTAGAACAAATTCTTTTTTTTTTTTTTAGGCATCACTGCCCTGGTGGTAGGAGTAGGAGGCTCAGCCTTTGCTCCTGTGAGCGGGAATTGAACCTCCGTCCCAGTGGGTCGCAGTCCCGCGCACAACCACTACGCCACCGGGGCTCAGCCCAGAACAAATTCTAAATTTGCTGAAAAAATTCTTCAGATCAATTAAACCAGATGTTTCATTTATAGCAGCTTTCTTATGCTTTAAAAAATATGAAATCATACTTTTCATATATTTTATTATTAATTCCATTGTGCAATGATAATTATGAGCTAACAGAAATAAATCAATACATGAAAGGGGTTTACATTCACTGCACACAGTTCTAATAAATTAATTTACTTAGCAAACACAGGAACATTGTGCTAAGTTTTTAAGGCACCAGAAAGTAAACAATCCATTGGCCACTTTCTGACATATACTAGTGTCACAAGAATCGGGGGTGGGGTGTGTGTGTGTGTGTGTGTGTGTGTGTAAGTGAAATAGGCTTTAACATCAAAACAAAGTTAAGATATGTACATGATACAATTATACCTGAGAATATCATTTATTATCCAACCTGGAATACTCTTTAGAGTGCCTGAAGGTAATAATTACATAGGAACTGTGACGCTGTTCAACACCCAGAGTCACTATGAGTCAGAACTGATTTGACACCTAACACCACGTGCGTGATTAATGAGCTCTGACATAAATGAAAGGTGTTATAGGATGCTGTCAAGAAATAAACATGGAACTAGACCCACACCTTCAAAAGAGAACAAATTATGTACGTTTTAATTAAGTTTCTAGTTAGCCTCAACTTTTCCAGTGAGATAGTTAGCAATAAAAAGGTAAACCCATCGATGGAAATAGTAACTGAATTAATAGTTACTTAGGGCATGGCGTGGGGATTTGGGGGGGAAATGGTAAGCAACAATAAAGAGCATGAGAAAGAAGAAAATGTGATGACCACCCAACTTTTCTTGATATGACTGACCTGATAAATTGTATTATATGTAAATTATACAATAAAACTATTAAAGTGGGGGGGGGGGGGCAAAGGAGATGACTTATCACAAGGCCTTAAAACCCAGTCAGTCCAAATGTGTGCGTAAACAAAGGTGGTGAAGAAAGCTGATGGAGTCTGGCTATCAAAAGATGGCTTGAAAGTAAACAAGCAGTCATCTAGCTCAGGAGCAACAAAGTCCACATGGAAGAAGCACACCACCTTGTGGGACCACGAGGTGTCCAAGGGGTCAGCTATCAGACTTCAAGGACTACAAATCCTAACATTGCGCGCTCACCTTCCTGAGATGATCATTAAGTAAATGTGGTGAAGAAAGCTGATGGTGCCCAGCTACTAAAAGATACAGCGTCTGAGGCTTTAAAGGCTTGAAAGTAAGCAGGCAGCCATCTAGCTCAGAAGCAACAAAGCCCACATGGAAGAAGCACACCAGCCTGTGTGACCATGAGGTCCAAGGGATCTGGTTATCAGGCATCAGAGAACTAAAAATTTTATCACTATAAATGAGGGGAAATACAGATTGGGGACCCAAAGGCCATCAACAGGTGACGCGACATCTCCTTACAGAGTGGTTGCAGGGAGATGAGCCAGTCAAGGTACAGTGTAGTAACAATGAAATATGCAACCTTCCTCTAGTTCTCAAAGGCTTCCTCCCATCTATTATCATGATCCCAATTCTACCTTACAAATCCAGCTAGACCAGGGGATGTAAACTGGAGTTGGAAACATGGGGAATTCAGGATAGATGATCCCTTCAGGACTGGTGATGTAAGTGGTGATGCCAGGAGGGTGGTGTTATAGTGGAATAGAAAGTGGCAACCAATTTCAGGAATCTACATATAACCTTCTCCCTGGAATACGGACAACAGGAAAGTGAGTGAAGAGACAAAAGGGATAGTATATGATATGAAAAAGTAATAACAATTTTTAAATTATTAAGGGTTCATGGGGGCAGGGAGAGAGAGGGGAAATACAGGGAACTGGTACTGGAGGCCTAAGTCGAGGGAGGATGTTTTGAGAGTAATGACGGCAACAAGTGTGCAAATGTGGTCTGCACACAATTGATGCATGTATTGATTGTGATGGGAGTTGTATGAGCCCCCAACAAAATGATTTATTAAGATAGTAAAAAGGAGGGGAAAGGAGGAGCTTATACCAAGGGCTCAAATAGAAAATATTTGGAAATGAGGATGGCAACATGTATACAAATGTGCTTGATGCAAATGATGTATTGATTGTTCTAAGAGCTGTATGAGCCCCCACTGTATAAGCCCCTCACTGCAGAAAAAAGTCAGTCCATCAAGGCTGAAATATTAACTTCGTCCCATTTCCACAGAGCGGGCATGGGATCCAGGAAAGCCCCAAAAGGTTATCTGCTACACAAAACCACCGAAATCCAGAGTCCTGTAGATGGCTTCAAATAGTTTGTGGAAAAAACCTTTTTTTTAAAAAAACTCCATTGTTCTTAGTGCCATTTTTCTATGAACCTTTTAGAGCACTCCTCACATAGTGAGCTAAAAGGAAATACGAGAATGAATGTAGGGAGAAAAAAAATCACAGCCACATCACAGCATAAAACCTGGCACAAATCCAGTACCAAGGGGGTTCTTTTTTAGGAAAAAATCACCCTGCGTAAAATAGTGGAGAAAGGTGGGAACAGAGATTAGTGGTAAAGTCAATTCCCACTCACAGTGTACCAGTAGGAGAGAGCAGAATTTCTCCTTAGGGCTTCCAAGTCTGCAAATCTTTCTGGGAGCAGATTACCCTCTTCTTTCTCTCCTGGAGCATCTAGTAGGGTTTGAACTGCCAACCCTTTTGCTAGTAACCCAGCACTTATCGAACTGTGCTATAAGAGCTCCTTAATCTGATAAACTGTACAAATTCTTGTCAGTAGTATAATGGTTACTAAGCAAAAGTCTAAAAACAAAGAGATTGCTTTGTCCTAAAATACAGAGGAGACAATGGTATTATTTTATGTATCATTGTCACGAACCAGCGATTATTTTCTTATCCATAATCAGAGATTTGTACCAGTCCTAACAGGAAAGGCTGCACACTCTCCAGCAGGGAGGAGTTATGAGTGATTCTATTACATCACCTGGAGCCCATCCAAGCTACAAGATTTCGGAAACATAACCTCTATCAGTCTAAACATGTGCAGAGGGAAAACAGAAACATCTGCATTTTGGCCAACCCCTCTTTAATTTTTTAATCTTAAAACAAACAAACAAAATTAGATACCCAAGAGAACTTGGTAAATTTTACAAGCAACATGATCACTGGACAGGATTAGTTCTGGACAGGGTCTCAGAAAGTCCCCATTTATTTAATTTTTTTCAAACTTTGGCACATGACTGCTTTATATGCTAACACATTTCCCTAACTCTACATCTTTAAGTATGATGTACTGATTCTGTTCCATTATTCCTCATGCTATTCTTATTTGGGGGAGGGGGGACAGCACTGCCCTCTGGTGGGAGTCCAACCTTGCTCCTGCAGAGCTGCTGCTGGATTTGAACCACCAAGCCAGTGGGCCTCAGTCCCGCACTCAACCACTACACCACCGGGGTTCAGTCGCTATTCTTAATTTAACACATTAAAGACCGCATATTTTTTACCAACTTACCCAAGTGTCTGGGTATTTTTTTCGGCTATTGGTTGTTGTTATTTTTTTTTTTTGCATTAAATCATAAATGGATGGCTTATTGCATTAAATCATAAACACAAGTAAACTCATCTTAATACCTATAACAGCCCAGATTTTTTTTTAATCACTTAAATCTCATGGTCTGGTTTTGCACCGATGACATAAAGATTATGGGCTGAGCCTTGGTGGTGTAAGTGGTTGAGTGCAGGACTGTGGCCCGCGGTTTGGCAGTTCAAATCCAGCGGCAGCTCTCAGGAGCAGCACTGGGTAGCACCCACGACCACCAGAGGCAGTGATGCCCCAAAAAACAAACAGAGAAAAATGACATAAAGATTACATGTAATCTTTTTTTTTTTAGGCATCACTGCCCTCAGGTGGTGGAGTAGGAGGCCCAGCCTTTGCTCCTGGGAGCTGGAATTGAACCTCCATCCCAGTGGGCTGCAGTCCCGCGCACAACCACTACGCCACCGGGGCTCAGCCTTTTTGTTTGTTTGTTTTTTTGTGGGCATTACCCAGCCACCACTGGATTTGAACCGCCAAGCCTGCGGGTTGCAGTTCCGCACTCAACCACTTACGCCACTGGGGCTCAGCTCCACATGTAATCTTTTTAAAGGTGTGTTTCCTCTTTTTCTCTAGCACAACTGCCTTGTAGATCATGTCCTACCTATTGAAGGCAGAGGCTGAAAAAAAATTGGACCTGGAACAATTTGAGATCGAAAACTACAAAATGCCCCAACGCACCACAGTCAACAACTATGGATAAATCTGTGTTAATTTAAATCTCATTCGCGTGAAATTCTAACACAGCCTCTAAAATACATACACAAGGAGACTTAAAAAAGTTCTTCGGGAAAATGCTATGAACCTAGAACCACTGTGGCACTACCTGAAACAAGTGGTAGTAGGAACTCCGTATGACCCAGCAATACTTCTGCTAAAACACCAAGAACCAGAACATGAGCGGAGGTACACACTTCCATATTCACTGCAGCACAACTTACCATAGCAAGCTGGAAACAGCCAAAAAGACCATCAGTAGAAGAAACTCTGGTACATCAGAAAAAACAATGACAAAATTTCAAAGCACCTCATGACACGGATGGGCCTGGAGAAGATTATACTGAGTGAAATGAGTCACTCACTAAAGGACAGATATTATGAGTGCACTACTATAAGGGTAAAAACTAGACAAAGGCTTACATGCCAAAGGGAACAGACTCAGGAGGTGCCCAAGTTGAGGAGGGCAGCAAAGGCAGAGGTTGACAGGTACTGACGGGGTGAATTGGGGCATGGCGTTTCATAAGAGGGAGCAGAGAAATGGGGTGGGGGGGGGTGGAATAGGGCAGCATATGCAAGGGGAGTGGTTTGAACTGCTGAATGGAGAGTTGATGGCCTGAAGTCTAAACACTACCCCCACTGATTCACAATAAAAAATTAAACAAGAGGAAAAATGGGATAAAAAAGATGAAAATTTCCCAGGAACTTTTAAATCCCCTTCAAATATATTAATGTTATTTTAGGACATCTACAGTGGCCTACTTTTCTGCATTAAAAGAAGTCACTGGAGCAGGAAAGGCCAATAACCTAAACTAACTGGTGATATGCCTCTCCAGGGTGTAGGCCTAAGTATGGTAATTACTGAACCAATTGAGAGATGCGGAAACATTTTATCCTACCATCATCTGCATTGATGAAAAGCAAGAAGGGAGGTAGGGAGGAAACAAGGAAGGAGGAAAGAAAGAACACACAAGTTACCTCCGAATTCCATCAAGCTGAGGCCATTAAAGCTCCCACCCTACTTTTCAAAGCTAGTATATACATCCAGATGAGGAGTTGCTCCACTGTCCTATTAAGAAAAACAGCCTGCTCACACCTTTTCAGCCCCAAGCCTCTAAACAGAAGGTGTCAGGGTTTCGACATTGATTAAAGAAAATGCGACATATTAAAATGTCAATTAGAAAAATTGACAGCAAAAGGTACACGCTGTACCCTATAACTGTATTAATTATTTTTTAGTACAACATTAGTTTTTAAATTATCATGTAAGCAACTATAATAAAAAAGCCAGCCCGGGTTTTGCTAGTACAGAACTGAATTTAAAATGCAATTTTAGGGCTGAGCCCCGGTGGCGTAGTGGTTGTGCGCGGGACTGAGGCCCACTGGGACGGAGGTTCAATTCCAGCAGTGGGGCTGGACCTCCTATTCCCACCACCGGAGAGCAGTGATGCCCAAAATAAAATTTAAAAAAAAAAAAAAAAGCAATTGTATATACTTACAATGCTGAATTGTCCAATCCATGAAGAACCTGGCTACCTCTCTATTTATTTAGCTCTTCCTTAGTTTTGTCCCAATATTTTCTGTATTATTTCACTAGCTTTATTTTTACATATTTAGCATTTAAAGATGTTATTACCCATTATTATTATTATCTATTTGTGTTGCCAGTATAAAGAAATAAAACTGGTTATACAGAAAAAAAGATCCTGTAACATTTAAGTCAGACCATAGGAATTGCCAATTTTCACTTCTGAGAGATGAAACAGTGACTATGCAGTGGCTCATAATCACAAGGTCAGCAGTTCGAAACTACCAAGTACACCGAGAGAAATACGGGGCTTTCAACTCCGCTAAAGTTCCAGTCTCTTGGCATTTCTACCCTTGTCATGTAGGAGAGTTGTAAGTCAGCAACCACAGCGAGGACAATGAACCCACCGAGTGGCTTCCACAAAGATTTCAGCAAGAAAATCCTCTGAGACAGGTCTATTGTCACTTGGGGTCAAGACGAGCTCATTGTATGCAAACACCACAACCTTTTATATCAGGACCCTGAGGATGCTTGGATTTGGTCCAGGGGAGGTAACTAGCTTCAACTGCCTCTTACTGGAAGAATATGGCTGTTTGCTCTACTTATTCCTTATCTACATTTCCCAATCCTCTACAATAAATGTTTCTTTTTGTTTTTTTGTTTTGTTTTGTTTTTGTTTTGGGGGCATCTCTGCTCTCCGGTGGTGGGAGTAGGAGACCCAGCCCCACTGCTGGAATTGAACCTCCATCCCAGTGGGCCGCAGTCCCGCACACAACCACTACGCCACCGGGGCTCAGCCCTAAATGTTTCTTTTACAATTAAAAAAAAGTTATTAAAATGAACTCATGAAAACTGGACAGAGGAGAAGAGAGAGTGAGAGAAAGCAGGTTTAATACATATAACCAACCCCACTCCATGCACAGGGGGAAATGCACATCCTATTCTCATCTCCTGGATAAAGTAGAGCTCACTGCTAAAAAGTACAGCCACTTCAAGGAGAGAAGCTGAATTTCCAATAAGCTCCTAGACCACCGTGTTCAATTCAGTCGCAGCATAGCAGTCAGTCCTCAGCAGAAGACTGTCTTCCTTCGTGCATGCTACCAGACACTGATTAAAGACACACCCAAACCTCCAATATTCCTGCCTTTAGGTTACATGTAAGCAAGAAAAGCAAAGAAGGACCTTTCCACAAAATGTCCCTTTCCCTCCTAGCAAAACAGAACCCAGCAGAAGAACATGAGAGACTAACACTTCCTTGTGAAGAGCTAGAAGCGCACATTAAAGGGAAGATGGGTAATAGTAGCACTAACTACAAATAAAACACGGAAATAGATGATGAAACTCAAAGTGCTATTTGATTCTATTTGCATTACTGTATTAAGTTGCAATACCACTCAGAGCCAACTATCGCTTGGTTTTTAGTAGAAAATCAAGCTGCTAAAGATGATGGTGCTTTTCGTGCTAAGGGCCAAATGAGGATTAAACATCTGACAACTGTTTTCTTGTCTAGACTGTTAAGGAACAAAAGAGGAGAGGGGAAACCTATTGTTATTTACCCCAAACTTCTTTGTTTGCTTTTAGAAGAGACCAAGGGGAGTCCGAGCCGGGCAGTCTTTGTCCCCAGGAAACTTGGAGCTACAGTACTTGAGTGACCGGAGCCAGGAGGCAATTCTTCATAAAAACAGCAATGCCCCTTTCACGGCTTGAAGTTCTGCTTAATCCAAAATCAGAAGGCCTTTTTGTAAGAGCGGCATCACTTAGTAACCAGTCACAGAACCACACAACTCTTTTAAGACTTCCTTTACACAATGGTCCTCAACTATTATTAAACTTTCAAGATATAATTAATGGCTAAATTATGCCATTACGGAAGACAGCAAATTAGGTTGTAACATTCTCCAATTTTAACTGATTTTAAAAATGACTTCACTTTGGTTTTACTAAGCCCTAAACGTTAGCATATTTTGACAACTCAAGGTTAGGCTTAGTTTACCTCCTAAGAAAAAGTCAATGCAGAGGCATAAGAGCAATACTACTTAGGATAATTTAATTATTTCCCTAACGGTAAATAAAATATATTTCTTCTCTACATTACTAATAAGGGTGATTTCATGGTGCCAGAAAAAAATTATTAAGTTTCAACTACACAAAAACTTTGTAAGTTTTGTTGGTTTGCGTATGTTCTTTTTAAATATCTAGCTCACAGCTTTTGGTAGAGGTAATTCTTTTAATGTTTGCTTGTTTAAAAAGAAAATTAGCCTACCACCCTGCAGCCAAATGAGTTTAGTTCACACTAAAATTTTTCAGTATTTTTTCTAGTGACAAATTAATCCCCATGATCTGTTTACTAAGGTTTTCTCCGGTCACTGTTTTTTCTATTTAAATCATTGTGGGACGGGAAAAATCCATTCTTCAGAGGTCTGTTCACCCACTGAGCAGAAGCAAGCATTTTTCAGAGAGCTAAAGGCGTACTTCCAACACTCCATCCACTGTCTTAAAAGCAGGACAGATATACAGACGGTAGCTCAGTTAGGGACTGCAACTTTTTCTGTAGACTTTTGTTGTTGAGACTATACATAGCAAAACAAACATGAAATTTAGTCATGGATATTATATTCTAATATTATATTATGTTATGTTATATTACATTATATTCTTCAAGCTATACCATTCTTCTCACTCTCCTTTCCGCCCCACATTAAGATAAACCCTAAGGTTCCTCTCTAATCTTGAGGGTTGCTGTTGTCCATTTGAATCCCCATAAACAGTTCTCAATGTGATTACAAATTGAAAAAACTTAGCAGCTTAATGAATGTTTAATGAAAAAATTACAAAGCTTTACAATCATCTAAGGCACAACTAGTTTAGGTTACTTCCCATCCTGAGCAAAGGATTCAGAAGAAAAACCAAATGGGAAAAAAACTGACCCAAAGGATAACTGTTTGCATAATGGTCCACACAAACCACCCTCTCGAGGACTCTGAGATCAGAACTAGATGGTGCCGGACCACCACTGCCAATGGTGCTAAATGACAGGACTGCAATAAGAGGTCGAGGAGAGAAGGAGAGACAAACATGGGACAGAACTCAAAATCATGAGCGATCTGGCTTAGACAGATCTGACAGAGACCACTGTGACCCTAGAGACTGCTCCTTGACACCCTGCACAGGGAGAGCTGAACTTACCCTGCGCCTCAACTTTTAACCAAACAATACATGCGCCGATAAGGTGAACAATAACACCAGGAAGTTAGACACCACAGGAGAGCGGAAGGGCAGCATTTGCCGAGGGATATCGTTCAGAAGGAAGGAAGAGAGAGAAAAATAGGACGAAGAGAAATGGTAAACACAGGACATGGTAGTAGTCCTCTTACGTTGTGGGGACTGAGAAACTAAACAAAGGATGTTGGTAGTCAGGCAGGGAACTGGGCAGACACTCTACACATATTTTCTTTTTCTAGTCATTTTATTGAGGGCTCTTACAGCTTTTATAACATCATCTGTACATATGTAGCCCATCATTTTCTAGACACTTTCTATTGGTGCCAGTTCCTCCTCACCCCGCCTCACGCCTGGCCCTCCCACACACACCCCGACCCCACACCCCACATGCACAAGTTTTCCAAAGTGGATAGTACTGTCCCTTGGGGGGCAGTGGGACAAGACAATTCAGGGAGTTGAAAGGGCAGATAACTACACTTTATCCTGGATAATAGGCAAAAGTTCTTCATTGCCAGAGGGCATCATGTAATTAATTTTCTTTTTTTAATAAAAAGGGCCATGGGTGGGGTTGAGGTGGGAATAAGTTTAGGAAGTCTAGGCACTATGCAGACCCTCTACAAAAGAGACACAAGAGATCTTATGAAACAAAGAAAGATGATAGTCCTGGAACTCTTGGCTCTAGGGGAAAAGATAATGAAGCAGATGGAATTCTGACTAGACACTGAACAAAAGAGGCAAGAGGACACCTGAGTGAATGGCCACTGTGCCGCCATCTTTTAACTTCTACAAGCAGCATTCTAGAGAGTGACTCGCCTTTCATAAAGACACACGGGTGACTGACTGGCCATGAGAAAGGTCTGATCCTTCCTGGTTCCCCACACTGGCTGATGACCAGCCCCCAACGCCACTCACCCGTTGGCCAGCAGGCAGTGAGTGGCACCACTCCTGCCCAGGCCCTGCTCATCTAAGGCTGGAGGTTTGTGCTTGTGGATGGGGCACTGACAGAAGACAACCTCATCAGGTCACCCTTAAACAGGCAATTAGGCCTTCCGTAACCAGAGTGCAGCCCACCAACTGCCCTCTTAAAGAATTCCTTCAGAAAACAAACATCCTGACCTCAAGATCAGATGTCCTGTCCTGACCCAGTCAATATCCGGACTGCCAAGATCACCACCTAGCCTGTGACCCACCCTCCTGTGTGCTCCTTGGCTGGCAGCGGGTGTCGGCAGAAAGGCAAGGTGGGTACCCTGCTGCCCACAGTTCTTGCCTTTCTTCTTTCCCTTTCCCCTTTTAAAGCCATCCTGTCTGCTTTCCTTTTGGTTCTCGTTTACTTTCCCTGTTTTTCCATTCCTCTTGGGTTTCTTTTACTAGTTCCTTTTCTTTTTCTCAGTTTTACTTACTGTATTTTTTCTTTTGTCTATTTTCATGATCTCTTCCCTTTTTATTTTCCAGTCCTTTTTTTTTCTTTTTCTTTTATTTATTTATTTATTTATTTATTATTTTTTTTTTTTAGGCATCACTGCCCTGGTGGTGGGAGTAGGAGGCCCAGCCTTTGCTCCTGGGAGCCGGAATTGAACCTCCGTCCCAGTGGGCCGCAGTCCCGCGCACAACCACTACGCCACCGGGGCTCAGCCAGTCCTTTTTTTGTATTAGTTCTCTCTTTTTTTTTTTTTTGCAGGGGCTCACCTGCTTTCCCTCGTCCCCTTTTTAAAAAGTCTATTTATATATTTACTACTTTGTCCTGTTTTTTTATATTTTTTTCTCTTCCCCTTGAACAAGATACAAGATTGCCCACACAACCCAGCCAAATCCATACCTCCTGCAGCAATGCTTACTTGGAGAGGGCCTTTACCAGCTCCAGAACCAGCTGTGAGCAGAGAGAAGCAGCAGCCAATACTGTCCTCAACTGTGCTATACAAACAGCAAACAGAGACCCATGCAAACACTCACATTCTCTTTCACACCCACTAGGAGATAGGAAGTGAGCACACACCAATATACAACCATTAAATGAAATACAACAAAACTATGCCCTTTAGACTACTGGCAATTTCAATTAATGTAAAAGATAAGTGATCAAAATACAAATACCAGAATACACCAGAAAGAAATAACATAAAAAAGATGAGCTGGGGCTGAACCCTGGTGGCGTAGTGGTTGTGCGTGGAACTGCGGTCCACTGGGATGGAGATTCAATTCCAGCAGTGGGGCTGGGCCTCCTACTCCCACCACCGGAGAGCCGTCATGCCCCCCCCCAAAAAAAACAAAAACAAAAAAAAGATGAGCTGTCCTGACTGTGAGCTTAAGTCTTTGGAGATTTTTCAGACCAAAAACCAGTAAGGGCAGACAACAGACTGAGTTTACCATATATAACAGCTCCATGCAAAAGTTGACACAGATAGGGAAGTATCCAAAGCAAAACAAACCTCCAAGAATGAAAATAGGGAACCAGAGATGATATCAATTTGTAAGAAAAACAAATACAAAGTATAAGGACACATCACTGTATTCACAGAACTTCCAAATGGAGAGAACCAAGTCGACCCTTGATCAAGTTGCTTCTGATTCACAGCAACCCTTCATCGGGTTTTAAAGGCTGTAAATCATTGCAGTAGCAGATAGCCTCGTCTTTCTCCCACAGAACAACTGGTGGATTTGAACCACCAACCTTGCAATTAGCAATACAACAAATACCCAACAATACCACCCAACAAAACAAAGCCCAAACTCTGTCACCGAGTCAATTCTGTCTCCCAGCCACTGTACATATAGAACAGGGGACAACTGTCCCTGTGGGTTTCTGAGACTGTCACTTCTTACAGTATTGAAAGCCTCCTCTTTCTCCCATAGCACCACCAGGGATCCTTAAAAGGAGAACATGTAGAGTTCAGGAACTTGGATGAATTATATTGGGAGGAATACAAAAATTAAAGGCATCGGGAATAACCACAGTACATAATATACACTATGCTGGGCTGAGCCCCGGTGGCGTAGTGGTTGAGTGCGGGACTGCGGCCCACTGACTTGGCGGTTCAAATCAAGCAGCAGCTCTCCAGGAGCAAGGCTGGGCCTCCCACTCCCACCAGAGGGCTGTGGTGCCCAGAAAAACAGCAACAAATAATAATAATATATACACTATGCTGCAATGCTTTTGACCTATAGGTGACGCACGGACACTCAGGCTGAGCAGATGTGGAGAATGGGAGTACACCCACAAAATCTATAGGTTCAACAGAGGATGTTTGTACATGAACATTTGTCTGCTGCAACTATATCCATGAATACGGTGAAGCACACAGGGGTCAACCTTATGAAAAATTCTTGCACATTATGAGACACAGTGGAGAATCAGAACCATAGTTTCAGGGTACACAAAGGTCAACTGGCATAACATTGCCCACATGAGGTCTTCAAAGCATGTGTGCAGTTATCAAAGATGCAAAAATTGGCCTCTGTATCCAGAAGAAAAAATGATGAAAATGGAAGACACATGGAAACATACAGTCCAATAGACTAATGAACCATGCAAACATCAGGTTCCAAGACTGCAACCAGAAGAACTAGATGGTGCCCAGCTACCACTACACACTGCTCTGAAAGGGAACATTAAAAAGTCTAGTGACAGTGGGAGACTAATATATAACAAAACTCAAAGTCATGAAGGAGCCAGGCCTGCTGGTCATATAGACTGGGGGAGTGCCCAACAATACAGGCGTTGGGTCATTCTTGATACATGCAACTGAACACATCTCAATTTTCAGCCAAACAAAACACCAATCTATAAGGGGGAAAATTCTAGTGATATATGCACATCTTAGAATATTCAACAACAGGGCTGAGCCCCGGTAGCATAGTGGTTGTGTGCGGGACTGCAGCCCACTGTGATGGAGGTTCAATTCCAGCTCCATGGAGCAAAGGCTGGGCCTCCTACTCCCACCACCTGAGGGCAGTGATGCCCCTCCTCCCCAAAAAAAGAATATTCAACAACGGTGATGCCTTAAAAAAATAATAATAATATTCAACAACAAAAAAGAATCAATCATTCCAGATCATGAGCACAGCAATTACCCAATCACAAGTTCAGAAGAATTATTAAAGACAGAAGAATGGAGACAAGAAACAGGGAGATGAGTGATGTTACACTGAGGGATTACGAGTGATGCTACACTGAGGGATTACAATCAATCGGGCAAAATAACGTGTATGAAACAATATAAAATGGATGATCTGCTCTGTATACATTCCCCTAACTCAATGAAAAAAATTAAGAGAAATGTCTATGAATGGAAAAGTAATTTTGTTCTAGAAACTTTCACTCAAATCACAATAAAAAGTTAAAGGAATAGCCTCCTACTCCCACCACCGGAGAGCCGTGATGCCCAAAAAAATTAAAAAAAAAAAAAAAAAAGTTAAAGGAATAAAATCAATACCTACCTTTTAATAAAATACAGCCTTTTCATTTTTAAAGGAAATTTAGGTTAAACTTGATATAGCAAGAAACCAAAAAACAACACTCATTATTTAGGGAATTATTTCTTTCTGAAACATCTGATTTTTATTGGAGTAACAATACATTGTATATGTTTAGTATTCTATTGGGCAAGTGATTAGGTGAGGAAGCCAAAATTTAAATTTTAACAAGTTCAACTGACTCTTTTAATTGACACATTTCTTTAGGAGCTTAAGTTAGGGTAGTAAAACATGCATTTCTGAAATATACTATATAATAAAAAACGCATCAATCTTGTTAGAGAGATCCATTAGAACTGAAAGGCAAGTTAATTTAATGTTGGAAATACTCAAGAAATGGAAAATCTCTGAAAAACAAAACTTTTATTGTGAACCAAGATAGTTTAACTTTTAAAATAAATTCATAACCACAAGAAATTTTGTTCCTTCAAGTATCAAACAAATAAATAGAAATAAAAAACTATTGTGGCTATTTATTTAGAAAATGATAAATGTCTGAAATGAAACAAACTATTTTCAAAAATTAGAAGCACATTATGAAAATAAAGCAAACCTACAGATATTTTTAAAGGCCGATATAAGGTCCGACATAATATACAGAAGTTCTTTGTATCTGAATAAAATATTGGACTCAATAAAACACATTTGAGAAGTAAAAATATTCCTTTTAACCACATACGTGATAGAAAACCAATTCAGGAAGCTATTCAGCAGCTTATAACTAAATAGGAAGTTGTTGACCAACTACTCTTGAAGAACCATTTCCTGTAGAAAAAGTGTAAGACAGCTGAAGAAAGCAGTAATTCTCATGGTAGTAAAGATAATGAATACTTTTAAAATAAAGCTCACTGTATCATATTGAAAAAAATGCATCTCAAAAAGAAAATTCTGTGAGTTATGTGTCCTATACAAACTGAGCGCTTTTTTTTTTAACATCACAATCGTACCACAGCTTGAAATTAAGTGTCACTGATAAACTATAGCTCATCTGAATACACCCAAGGAGCTCTAGTGGCACAACCAACAGTTAAAGTGCTGGCTGCAAATCCCAAAGTCAATGGTTTGAGTCCACCAGTTACTCTGTCAGCTTTGTGGGACAAAGCTGTGCCTCCATCAACATGACCGTCTCGAACACCCTCTGGTGCAGTTTTACCCTGCCCTATAAGGTTGCTAGGGTGGGAACCAGCCAGACAGAGGTCACAGGTGGGGTCGGCACCATGCGTTCATCCTCCACATATGACAACAGTAGAGACCAAGAGACTCCCCTGAGCTAGGGGTTGCTGCTCAGTTGCTGCGGCCTTGCTGTGCTCCCTGGCAATCCCTCCCACCTGATGGTAAAGCACACCATCGGTTTGCTGGACTGCAATTTTTACAGCAGCTTTTCGGTCTTTCTCTCGCGGAGCCGCTGGACTGACCTGCCAAACTCCACTTAGCAGGAGTGCTTCACCATTGTGCCACCAGCACTCCTCCTCCACTGACCTAGGTGGCGATTTTAACAGTATCAGTGACCACCTACCTGCCTGAAAGCCTTCAGTTAATTAAGCTACCTTAAAACCAGGGAATGGGCCAGAGGACTTCAACATCTACATCATCTACAGTTGCAAGGCAATGCTTAGTTGCTTCCAGAGTCAACACTTCTAATTGTTCAATGTAAGGAAATCATCTGGCATGTTTGGGCTGTACATAAAGTCAGAATTCTTCATGCTAAATAAAAATTCCAATAAATTAAATCGTCTATAATTTAATAGTTGCAATAAATATCTGCCAAGGTGTATATGTATGTAAATTTCTCACTGCTGAAAGGGGTGTGACTTTGCAAACTAGATTTGGCTGGCAACAAGAGCAATCATCAGACTGACAAGGAAAATGTGGAAATATTGGTTTCATTGACAGCCCAGCTTACAAACATTAAAAGCGTGATATAAAAAACAGCTTTGCCAATATCAACGTGGCTCAAAAATCTTAAGAGTCACAGGAGATAATATTCCCACTTACGGAAGCCCTAGGTGTCCTGGTGGTGTGGTGGTCAGACACTGGGCAGTCATGGTCGACAGTTCGAAATCACCATCAGCTCCAGGGAGAAAAGGCTGGGCTCTCTACTCCTGTAAACAGTTGTCTCAGACACCCACAAGGGGTCACTGTAAGTCAGCACTGGCTCACTGGCAGTGAGCTAGGTTTGATTTTTGGTGGCACCATGAGAAGCACTTCGCTGCTAACTCAAAGTTTGGCAGTGGTTTTATGTTGGGCTACTAACCTCAAGGTTAGTAGTCTTGAATTACCAGTTGCTCTAAGAGAGAAAGAGGCAGCTTTCAACTTCTGTAAAGTTAGTCTGTGAAACCCAGAGGGGCTTTCTAAAGGCTCACTATGAGTCGGAATCAACGAGATGGCGAGAGCGAGTAACGAGACCTCACCCAGTGGGTCCAGGGGCAGAAAGCTGGTGCCTGGCTTCCAGAATGATTTGAACCAAGACAAACGCATAGGTCACAGTTCTACTGTCACTTGGGGTTGATGTGAGCCCGTTTCAACTTGACAGCACACAACATTTGTGCAAAGGAGACAAATGTGCTACTTATGACAGCCCCTTCAGCCCTGGTAACGAATGAGAACAGTATTAAAGGGCAATTGGAGACAGCTATTGTTACGAATCGTGTAACTTTCTCTACACAGGCCACTGATCATAAAGCAGACACGTGTTCTTTGAACGTCTCCTTCCATCTGGAGCCCTGGTGGGGTAGTGGGTGAGTTGGCTGTTCATCGGTCAGGTCAGCAGTTGGAAACCACCACTCAGTCCTCGGGACGAAGCGGTGGCTTTCTTCCCCCGAAAGAGTTACACTCTTGGAAACTCACAGGTCTCCATAGTTGTACATGTCCTAAAGAGTCACTGGGACTCAGAACAGATTCAATGGCAGCGAGTTTTCGTCTGCGGCTTGGTCTACAAGCTGTGCGTTCGATGTGGTGTGTGTACGGTTTTCACTAATTCTTCACTATCAATACCTTGAAGAGAACATGCACTCTCAAAATCAAAATAATCTAAGTAACAAATACGCAGATTTTATGCAGACAAATGTCATGTGCAAGCAAGACACAAGAGGCTCGAACCAAGGACATAAACGTTGCTCTTTGGGTTTAAACACTTTTAAGACATACTCCCAACCTGAGAAAGCAGAAGGCAAGTAGGCAATTACACTGCTTAAAAAGCTCCTCGGGTCAGCACGTGACCCAGCAGGGAGAGGTTCCAAAAAGTCCAGCCTTTCTTTTCCCCCCTAACAACCTGGTCTGCTTCCCCTCCTTCCCCCTTCAAGACATTCCGCACAGCGAGCCCTCCTGCAATCATTTACTTTGGATGTCTGCTTGAGAACAAATGATCTTACTCATGCAGATGAGTTTGCCAGACTTGTGTGTACTTCCCAGCCCCAGGTCCTTCGTTTTTCTGGTGGAAACCAGACCCTTTGAAATGGATACCAGGACACCAGAAAATGACTTTTAAAGGGGGCGGGGGAGGGGGGGGTGGGGGG
>PVJH01019218.1:20524-43424 GCA_004026705.1 Nesogale talazaci | reverse complement strand
GCAAAAAATGAGCTCAGACCAAGGGTTTCAGTAGAAAGCAAATGTTTTGAAAATGAGGGCAACAAATGCCCAAATGTGCTTTTCATATAATGGATGAATGGATGGGTTCTATGAGCTCCCAATAAAATGATTAAGAAAAACAATGACCATGAGATATCACCTAACACACACACACACACACACACACACACACACACACAAGGACAGCCCAATTCAAGAAAACAGAAGGCAAAAAATGGTTAAGGGGATGTGGTGAGAGAGGAACTCATACTCACTGCTGATAGTCTTCTAAATATGTACATCTACTGTAGAAAGTGATTTGGCTATACCTCAAGTAGATGGAAAGCAAGTTCTCTTATAACCCAGCAATTCCATTACTGGGCTTATACCCAGAAGAAATAAGAAACAAGCTATGACCAGACATTTGCACTCTACTACACTCATTGCTGTGTTGTTCACAATCACAAAGAATTGGAAGCAGCATAAATTCTCATCAATAGATGAATGAATTGAAAACTCTGGTATATACACACAATGGAGTACCACCCATCCCTCAAAAACCATGAAGAGGGCTGAGCCCCGGTGGCGTAGTGGTTGTGCGCGGGACTGCGGCCCACTGGGACAGAAGTTCAATTCCAGCAGTGGGGCTGGGCCTCCTCCTCCCACCACCGGAGAGCAGTGATGCCCCCCCCCAAAAAAAAACATGAAGAAACTGTCAAACTCCTCATCTCATGAACAAGCTGGAGGATTTATGCTAAGCTAAGTTAGTCAAGCACAAAAAGCCCAAGTACAGCATGAGTCCACTAAAGTAAGTTCAAAGAGGAGAATGGGTAGAGGAGAAAATGTACATAATGCAGCTTCCGGGCTGAAGACCAGATACTCTGGCAACAGCCAGAATAAACACACTGATGCATATGTCATTTAAAAAAATTTTAAGATGTAGATAACAAATATGAGGAAAGAACCCCGCCGCCCCACCCCATATGCCTTTATGGCCTACAGAGGGATAGGGGAAGAAAAAAGATGACAGTGGGAAAACAGGGCACTAATCCTCTCAAGGGGAGGGTTTTGTTTGTTTTCATGGGAAAGGAAGGGAGGGAGTTGACCTCATTCTGGTGCAGCAAGCCTTGAGGGCAACATTCCTGCTCAGAGCAGCATGTCTCCAGTGAAGACTGTAGAACCGCCCCCAACTCAAGTTGTGATGCCCCCACCTAGAAGACAGTGCTGCAAAGGACAACATTGAAGACAGTTTGGGGAGAGTGGCTGACCTGGGATCCACAGGGATACTCATCTACTTAGGGTCAGGAGAGTAGTTAGACATGGAGCTATTTGTGTGGGCTCCTGTTTTTGGTGTGTTTTCTTTTCTTTCTCTTTGGTATCTTAACTATATAATGTAGGCAGGATAAAGAATCCCAAGGAGACAGCAAGAGACCAAAAGTTTTGGCATTTTTTTTTTGGTGGGGGGGAGGCAGGGAGAGGAGAAAATGGGGGGAAGGGAGAAGTGAGCCAATAATGACAGGGACAGGGGAAGAGTAAGGGATGTAAAATTGATGGTGAGGAGGGGGTAGCATTCCCAGTCAAGTCTGAGCAATAGAAATGTATCCAAGAGGAATTACTGAGAGGTGAATGGTGGTTAAACAAGACAGTGGGGCAGGAGGAAAAAAATGAGAGGAAAAATTAAAAAAGTAAATATTACATATACATAGGTATAACTATAGATATGTATATATGTAAATATATGTGGCCGTCATGTAATCTTGTGTCAGTTTCAAGATTGGGAGTATAGGGATGGAGTCTAGCCTGTCAATCTGGAGATAGCCAAGAAGACCTCTGTGTGGGTATGGCTTTCTCCTGATAATTCTGGGAAATCTGGCTGTATTTCCCCTTTGGAGGTGAGGGACTCACTATGCAGTCCCTTCGAGATGCTCCACCGATAAGATACAAGGTTGACTCTCTGTGAGACATCCCAGAGGAGAAGCCACATGGGCTTACCCTGATGCAACCAGACCTCTAAAGCCAGAAAAGTCACAGAGACTCTTGCTAGTGCTGACATGCTTGAGTAGCCACAGAGAGGACCCTGCCAGCACTGAGATGTTTGTACTACCACTGCATAGACAAGACTCTGCACCCACTGGCCTGTGATTTTCCTGGCATTATTGCATGTTCTTTGTGAGTCTGAAGAGGACTTATGGATTGGTATTGGACATATGGGCTAATATTGGACTTATGGACTTGGACTGGATTGGGTTGGGATGCTTTCTCAATGATCTTGTATATAAACCTCTCCCTTAAATACATATGTCTGCTTGTGAATTTGTTCTCTAGTTTACTGGGACTAACACAGTAGATATAAATATAACACAAAAGCTATAGATATGCAAATACAACAAGGAAGCAGATAGACTTGGGCCTCTGTTTTAATCTTAGCTCAGTACAAGAACAGTTTGTTCTAATAATGTGGAACTGTATGATACCTTTCTGACATGATCACTGAAGGAAAAATGGGATGCATAAGTAAATGTGGTAAAGAAGCTGATGGTGCCCAGGTATCAAAAGGTTTCATGCCTGAGGTTTTAAGGCTTGCAATTAAACAAGAGGACATCTAGCAGGGAAGTAACAAAATCCACATGGAAGAAGCACACCAGCCTGTGTGATCATGAGGTGCCAACAAAAATAGGTATCAGAAGTTCTCATGAAGATAATAATAATTCATAATCTATCAAGAAATAATGAGGGGAGGAGGGAGGTTTAAAAAGGAGCTGATACCAAGGGCTCAAATAGAAAGTACATGTGTAGAAAATAATGATGGCAACATGTACAAATATGCTTGATACAATTGATAAATGGATTGTTATAAGAGCTTTAAAAGCACCCAATAAAATGATCTTAAATACACACAATAAAAAGTTCAAAAGCAACAGCCAAATTGATGTGAAAGAGCATAGGCAAAGTAGAGACCCCAATACCACCTGTAAGATAATTTGACAGTCCCTCACAGAGGGGTCTCACGGAAGGGTGATGTATTCAAGGGTGCTCTGTTGAAACACATAAGTATTCTCTAGTTTTTCAATCTTTCCTACCCCTATTATTAGAGTCTTCATTTTACCTCATTAATTCTTATAGATCTGCATAGTGCACGTGTGTAATTAAGATTGCTCAATGCATGAAATCAAAGATAAATAAACTCTTCAGAAAGAGTAACAGGAGCAATGATTCCCTGAGGGTACATAAAGAGGGGGAGGACTGATAGCAATGAAGATTGTATACCTCCACTTGAGGGGAAAAAATAACAGAATGACTGGTGAACAGATACATTGAATACTGTAAGATATCAGGGTAGGGGTGATAATAATAATATTTCATATAATAACAAGGATCCTGGGGGTATAGGATGCAGGTTGGGGGTAAAGGTGAGTCAATATCAAAGAGTCCAAGAAGAAAGAAAATGTTTTGGAAATGATGATGGTAACAATTATACAATCATCCTTGATCTAAATGAACTATGGATTATTAAAATATATGTAAGAGTGCCCAACAAAAATGGGGGTAGATGCTGAGCCCCGGTGGCGTAGTGGTTGTGCGCGGGACTGCGGCCCACTGGGATGGAGGTTCGATTCCAGCTCCACAGGGGCAAAGGCTGGGCCTCCTACTCCCACCACCTGAGGGCAGTGATGCCTAAAAAAAAAAAAAAATTTTTTTTTAAAGTCCAAAAATGGGGGTAGGGGTAATTCCAAAATCAAAGTAATTTAAAAGTAGTTTTTTGGTTCCCCTGTCCCACTGGCATCCAAACTCTGGCATACCTCAAGTCATAGAATGAAGAATCGCCTAAACACTGCTCTGCTATCTCGTTAGACCCCCAACCAAATGCTTTCAGTTTTGAGTTATTCGTTTGACTCCAAGAAGTAGAACAATAGCAAGATTCATTGCTAATCTCAAAGATGGAGCAAATCTGGGACAGAGAGTAGTACAGGTGATGAGGATTTTGTGATGAACTAAAAAAGTGGTAACCAAAGGATAGAAATGTCTGCAAGAAGATGGTTCAGTCTCTATCCCCTTATAGATGGTTTGCAGGGAGGAGACAGACCAGCCAGGGTGTAGTATAGCACCGAAGAAACATATAGCTTTCCTCTAGTTCTTTAATGCTCTCTCTCCCCACCCCCACCCCCAACAATCATGACTCCCATTCTACCTTACAAATTTGGCTAGCCCAGAACATGTACATGGGTACAGATAAGGGCTAGAAACATGGGAAATTCAGGACCAATATTGAGAGCAACCATACCAGAAGGGTAGGGGAAGGTTGGGGGAGAACGGGGAAACTGATCACAATGATCTATCTATAACACACCCTCCCAGGGGGACAGACAACAGAAAAGTTGGTAAAGGGAGATATTAGTCAGTGTAAGGCATGAAAAAAACAAAAATAATTTATAAATTATTGTGGCAGTTATGTGCTTATTTAATTTTATGATTGAAATGTAGGGGTGGAGTCTAGCCTGTTAATCTGGAGATAGCCATTGAGTAGCCAATGAGGCCTCTATTTGGGCATGGCTTTCTCCTGAGACTTCTGGGGAATCTCACAATATTTCCCTCGTGAAGATGAGAAGCTATCTCCCCAGTTGTTGGGAGCTAGTCTCAGAGACAGTAAATCATGGACAAGACAAGATGGAAGCCTCCGAAAAGCTAGAAGAGCAGGCAGAGAGACCACATGGCTTTGCTCTGATGGAACCAGACCTCTGAAGCTGGGGCGGCCTCATGGAGACCTCTGCCAGTGTTGAGTTGCTTCTGCTGTTGATGAACCCTGAGCCCTGGAAGTGAGGAGCCATGGGGAGACCCCTGCCAACGCAGGGACTCTGCACCCACTGACCTGTGACTTCATGATTCGGAAGGAGACTTTATAGACTGATATCG
Organism: Nesogale talazaci; assembly: GCA_004026705.1. Lineage (NCBI taxonomy): Eukaryota > Metazoa > Chordata > Mammalia > Afrosoricida > Tenrecidae > Nesogale > Nesogale talazaci. The sequence continues at coordinate 38,513 of PVJH01019218.1, read as the reverse complement.
GGCATATGGGTTAATATCGGACTTATGACTTTGTACTGGACTGGATTGGGATGCTTTCTTAATGTCCTATTTCTCTTATATATAAACCTGTTCCTTATATCTATATGCGTGTCTATGAATTTGTTCCTCTACTCTACCTGGACTGACACAATTATTAAGGGTCCTTGAGGGGGGGAGGGTAATAATGAGGAGCTGATACCAAGGGCCCAGGTAGAAAGAAAATATTGATGGCAACAAAAGTACAAATGTGCTTGAAATGATATATGGATGTATGGATTGTGATGAGTTGTATGAGCCCCCAATAAAATGATTTATTTTAAGAGAGAGAGAGAGAGAGAGAGAGAGATGGTCCAGTCTCATAAGATAATTGCTACTTCATGGTCTCTGCAAGTGAAAAAGTATAGTTACAAAATCATGGAAACTTTTACTAAACAAAAATATCAAAACCTGAAGTTATTGTTTCTCAACATTCTCCACCTAGGTCAATACACTTTAAAAGGCAGTGGTTCCATCTCTCTAACCCTTCCTCCAAAGAACTCTCTGCTCTTGACTTTCCAAAGACACCAAACTCCCCGCTCTTAGGTCAAATCTGACTCTTGGTGTCCCCATAGGCCACATCCAAACAACAGTGTGTGTATCCTTGGGGGATTCCAATCATGCTATTGTTCAATCTTCTGAAGTCTGCATGGGGCAATATTAGGTTAGATGGAGTAGGGTTTCCCTACAAAATTCTTGTAGGATATTCTCGCTACCCTCAAAAAATAAGCAAACACATTGCCATGATGGGAAAAAGGTAAAAAAAAAAAATTCCCCCTTGCAACTTGCTCAGTCTTTTCTTACCAATGCAGTTTTCCACTTTCTCAAAATGAATCCCCATGATTGTCCTGTGTCCTTCAAGAAAATTTATCATGATTACCTTTGGGGATTCTGAAAAGCAATCTGTGCCTGTCTTTGGTTGAACTGACCCAGAAGATTCCCTTAAAAGCCCCTATTTTAATTGGACCCCTGGTTTGTTTGTTTGTTTTTTGCGAGGGTCATCACTGCCCTCTGGTGAGAGTGGGAGGCCCAGCCTTGCTCCTGGAGAGCCAATGCTGGATTTGAACCACCAAGCCAGTGGGCCACAGTCCAGCACTCACCCACTATGCTACCGGAGCTCAGCCCCTGGACCCCTGTTTTGACGGCATCCTAACAAGACTATCACAAGTATATTAAGGAGCAAACTTGAATTACTAAACTATCCACTAATCATAGTGACATACTTCAACATGGTTTGTTTGGAATTCTCAAAAAAATTACCCTTACATTTTACAGCACTGCACAATATCTCCAGTTGTTGTCTCTTGCAGAGCTTCTCCAACTTCGTGCATATAGGCATCTCCAAAGAGTCTGTTTGCGCCTATAGACCCTGGGCCCACTTTCTGAGAAGCCCATAGGTTGAACAAGCAGCACAGATCAGTTGTGTTGCAATTGATTTAGAGCCAACTTTAAGAACATGAGCTTTCCTGGGTGAGTACTGAACTAGTGAGAATCCTTTCCTCCATGATCTGACCCCACTGGTCTATGTTCATAATTCATGGCCTTCATTTCCTGGAGAGCTAGAACACAATATAATTAATTTTAAGTGAATAATGTGGTCAAAAAATATTCAGAAAGCATTTGCCTGTTCAACAATTTTGCAATTTGGTGAAAGCTACTACAGGCTTCATGTTCTTTAACCATTATCTCTATTGTTTTCAAAATTCTTCTGCCATGCTTAACAGAAACTCAATGCCCCTTAGCCAAGAACTCCCAGTCCTTGTCTCCCTCACACTAACAGTTTTTAATAGTTATGAGTTGGACTATTGTGTTAGTCTGGGTACACTAAAGAAACAACTCCACAGAAACTCGTATCTCAAGAGAGAGTTTTATAAAAAGGGTAAGTTCACATCAAGAAAACATCCCAACCCAGTGTTGCCCAAGTCCACAAGTTCAACATTAACCCATACGTCTAACACCAATCTGCAATATCCTCTTCCATTTCACAAGACACCTACAATGATTCTGACTGCAGGAGGAAAGCCAAATCAGTGAATGAGTAAGCATCTCAGCACTGGCAGGGGTCTCCACACAGCTGTTCCAGCATCCAGGGTTGCATTGGGGTAGGTCCATGCAGCTTCTCCTTGGGGATGCCTTGCAGGAAGTGAGCCTTGCCAGCTGAAGCAGAGGCCTGGCTAAGGCAGCTAGGTTCTGGGCCGACCATCAAAAAGCACGAGACCCAAGAACTTGAAAGGCAAAGCTTGCCGCGCCATTTATCTCTCTACCCTTCAATTGAGCCCACTTGTGTTTATCAGCCAGGTTGGCACAATAATCATTAACTATCTCAACTACCAATCACAGTTCAGACTTTCTACTCCCATATAGATTGAATCTCAGAAACCTACAGGGACAATTCTACTCTTCTTATCAAGTCACTACGAGTCAGAATTGACTCCATGGCAATGAGTTTTTCACATATATATTGGTTTATTTCTTATAAGTATTTGTCCTTTATATGACTTGGTCATTCAGCATCATATGTCTAGTTTTGTGCATGCTGTGACATGTATCAGAACTTCATTCCTCTTTTTGGGGGCTATATAATATCCTATTGTATGTATATTCCATATTTTGTTTATCTGCTCCTCTGTTGATGGATATTTAGGTTGTTTCCATCTTTGGGCCATTTTGCAAAGCACTATGATGAACATTGGTGAATAGGTTTCAGTTTGCCTTCCTGTTTTCATTCTATTGGGTGTGTATCTGGGGTTGTGGTGGCTGAGTCATATGGTAGTAGTTCTATGTTCTGCTTTCTGAGGACCTGCTCTACTATTTTTCATTCCCATAACCAAGGATGATGGTTCAGCATTCCCCCAAAGCAAGATTCTTAATGATGATAAGAAGTCAGCCCAAAAATGACAGATTCTTAAACCCCATCTTCTTTTCTTTTTTTCCCTCCCTCACTCTCTCTGGCTCAAGGGGTTCGTTGGCATGTGGGCCAACGATAGGGTCAAGCCAATGATAGGGTCAGTATGATAGGGTCAAGCCTTCTTTTACTCACCCTAGAGCTGAGTCTTCTGCTGAGAAACCAGCCCTCTGGAACTCTGCACTGGGCTTCCTTTTGCTATCAAGGGCTCTAATGAGGAGGGACAGGCAATTATTATTATTTACTTCACTAATTAGCCAGATAATCACTCATTCTGAAACTCCTCAGTGCTGGAAATCTGTTTGTTGGATCCCTTTGTCTAAAGTGGTTTCATTTTCTCCTTTTTTCCTTAAAAAAAAAAAAAAGGCTGCTTTGTGAAATGGGAGCTGATGGTAGGGGGCAAACAGGGGGGATTAAAAGGAGAGAGTGAAAGATCATTTCTGAGCTGTGAAGATAATGCAACAAGGAGACAGAGTCCATAAAAACATCACCTTTCAGTCTCTGAAGACATAATGCTTGATGATAACCATAAAACATGTTAGTGCAAAATAAATTGCTGTTCTATTCAAATCCTTAAACGTACTCCTGTGGATGTCACTGGAGACATGCAACTATTTTTTCCTCTCCAGAGGTATATTTTATCATAATTTGTGGGGTGGGTGACAGCCTTGTACACATGATTGCCTTTTCCTGCTCAGTTAGCTTGTCAAGGTCAGAGTCCTTTGGCCTTTTATGAATGTAGGACTATTAAGAAATGAGCAGAATAACTGAACAGCACGGAGAGGGACCTTTGCTTTTCTTACTAACCAGTGAGCCGAGTTCTCGTGGCGCTGACTTCTGTGGAAGTCACTCCGGGTTCTACACTCCGGGTTGTTGGGAGCTGCTGCCATTGTTCTCAATGCTCTGCATCTTTTGTTGTTATTGTTGTCGTCGTTGCAAAAGGAAAAGAATCTCTGAGAGGCCGGGCTTCCCTTGCAAGGTCTCCAAATAAAACGTACAGGAACACTTTCAATTTCAGGTAGCTTGTTAAGGTAGATGAATCAAATGGGAAGTTCGCACTTCATGATTAGCCATCTCTCCTACAGGGCGGATTGCCAGTGTGGTACTATGTAAGCCAAGCCTCCCAAACACGACCACAGCGAGAACCCGCCGGGCAGCCTCCACTGAGTATCGCTATTTGAAGGACTTCCATTATGGAGTTAAAGCCAGATCTAGGGAGGCTAAATGCAGCAGCCGATGGTATTAATAAAAATGGAACAGGAGCATTTACATCTGTAAAGGAGGACTTCACTGGTAATATGCTCTTCACCTTTATGTACTTCTCAAAAAGTTGAAGACCCCAATGTGGGGGGCTTAACATCTAAACAATTCTGTGGGTGTCTGCGTTGTCCATAGCACCAAAATTCTTTAGACACCTTTTCTGAAAGCAGTCCAAGCAGCTCAAAAGACTGCACCCTTGTCAGGTCTGCCACCGTTCCTACCACACTCTCAGAAGTCCCATCTCCATTATTCTTTATGCCCAATGGATATGGGGGTCTGGATTAAGTATAGTAGTAGCTGCACCAGGAATATTATCCTAGGATCTATTTCTCCATCCCGTGGTGATCAGTTATGGGAAAGGACAAAAATAATCCTTTATATTATTGCCAGTACACCCCCCAACATAATAATTTCCTGCATTTGATCATTTCTACAGGAGAAAGTAATGCAAAAGAAAGTTTACCCTACATCAGTATGAGGTACTGTTACTGATTCCATCACTAGAATATGAGGCTGGCATGTTAAAAATGAATTTGATTATTTTACATAATTCTGCTCTGTTCTTTTTTTACATTTAAAAAAATCATTTTATTGGGGGCTTTTAGAGCTCTTAGAACAATCCATACATCAATTGAACCCAGAATATTTGTACATAGGTTGCCATCATTGTTTTCTAAGCATTTACTTTCTATTTGAGCCCTTGGTATCAGCTTCTCTATTTACCCTTGCTTCCTCTTGCACTTTTGCTATGATATTGATGGCCCTTCCCACAATGTAACAGCACTCTTTCCAGTTCCTGCCTGTGGTTCTTGTGTCCATTCATCCTTCTTTCCTAGCTCTGCTGGACTTCTGAGCTATATTACTGAGCAAATGCTGCTCTTCTGATGCCATGTGGTTCACTGTTCTATGAACTATGTACCTCCTTCCTTTGTGTTAGGTGAACCTTACCGTTTGGCTGAAGTTGAGCCCTGGACCAGGCTTGTAGGGCACTGAAATGCCATAGTCCCAAGTGTTCCATCAGTCTTTGCCATAACCAGGAAGCTCGGTCTTTTATACAATCGTGAGTTTTGTTCAACTTCTTCCTCCTGCTATATAAGGATCTCCTATTTTGATCCCTTTCAGAGCAGTCCACAGTATTCACTGGACACCATCCAGTTCTCTAGTCTCAGGGTCCTGGACCCTGGGGGTCACATGGCTTATTAGTCCTCTGGACTAATTGTTTCCTTGCAGCTTTGGTTTTATTCACTTTTCTTTGCTGCAGATAGAGAGAGCCCAATCGTTCATTGCCCATTAAATGATAGGATCAGTTGATTTTGGAATTCTGATCTATTCTTACAAAGTTTAAGAGCTATTGTGAAAGGAACATCTGAAGGTACTAAAACATAGACAAGTTGTACTTTTAAAAGTTTATAAATAACCTAGGCTTCTCCTTCAGGCCACATCAGCAAGGTTATGTTACATGTGCTGCCTGAGGACTAGGGACACAAACACCCTAGGTCATGTAGCATACCAGCCATTTGAGAGAATGGAATTTTGAAATATTACTGCAAATGGACGGGTATTAAAAGCTAAGGAAATAAAAATTATTGAATCAGAAAACAGAAATAAGGTTGGGTGAGAGATGCTGAAAGCTCTTTCTCCCTCTAGGCAGTAGGGGGCACCAGAGAGAAGTGAAGGCAGAGTGGGTGCAGGCAATGGCTAGAGAAGTGATTGCTCCTCTCTGGCACCAGCTCCCAAAGTGGCACGCATAGAAGGGGCCATCAAAGTAAGCTGGAATGCAGGATTTGAGTTGGGTTCAGAAATGAGAGCCTGAGGTCTTTGGGGGATGCAACATTTCTGGGTGAGCTGGCTTGTTAGAGGCCAAGAAACCATTCTTGACCAATCTCATCAATAATGAATGTCTGTTCTAGTGTGGAACAGAACTTCAAATTCACAAAGAATTCAGGCTCACTGGACCCATTGAGATTATTGCCCTGGAGTGCTCTTGAAACCTCAAAATGAAACTGTCCCTTGAAGTTTAAAGAATGTCACTCAGCTTTCCTTCCTACCTGACCTGAAGGCTGTTTCTGCTCTAGAACTGACTCAAGAATCTTTTAATAACAACAAAATCAGACTAGCATTAAAAAGTGAAGAATGCCATTCCTATTGAGCCTAGATACATAGCTAGATAGACCCAACCCAGTTAGCAACAGTAGCTCTACAGCATGGATAAGAAGCTAGGGAGGTGTGGGGCACTGAGTCTAAGTTAATGTAGGCAAGACAACTAAAGCAGAAATAGCAAAAATGTGGACACTGTGCGAAGACTGAAGTCAATTGTCACTGAGAAGTAAGTGTAGAAATTGCTACATGGGAATATATCTGTTGCGTGTATTTACAGCAAAATAAAATATTTTAATAGATTTGCCTCCAACTAGCCAAGCACTTACCTGTATGAGCACCTTTATAGTTCCCTGGTGTCTGTGTGACACGTGTGTGGCACCTGCAGATCCTGCACAAACACCACTCACCAGTGATACTCCTCCCACCCCACCCTTCCTATTAGGAGCAGCAGCTCCCCACTCTCCTTTTCGTCCCTCGTGTTCTTCTTCCACACACTTTCCATCCTAAAATGCTTTTTGCCTGCTCTTCTCTCCACTAGAAGGTAAGTTCTATCAAGGCAGACAAGTCTAGACAAGTCTAAACAAGACTTGTTTCTTGTAGAGAAACAAGAAGAGAGACTCTTCTGTGTATAAGAAAGAGATTTATATACAAAAGCAGTTGAACATTGAAAAAGCATCCCAGCCCAGTCCAAGGTCATAAGTCTGACATTAGCCCATATGTCTGATACCAATCCATAGGTCCTCATCAGACTTATGAAGTGCATGCAATGATGCCGGGACAACCGCAGACTAGTGGGTGCAGAGTCTTGTGTATCCAGTGGTGGTAGAAACATCTCAGCACTGACAGGGACCTCTTTGTGGCTTCTCAAGTTTCTCAGCACTGTGAGGAGTCTCTATATGGCTTTTCTGGCTTCAGAGGTCTGGTTCCATCAGGGTAAGCCCATGTGACTTCTGCTCTGGGATGTCTCACAGGGAGTCTTATCAGTAGAGCATCTCTAAGGGACTGAGTAGTGAGTCTCTCACCTCCAAGGGGGAAATACAGCCAGATTTCCCAGACTTCTCAGGAGAAAGCCATGTCCACATAGAGGTCTTCTTGGCTATCTCCAGCTTGACAGGCTAGACTACACCCCTATACTCTTAATCCTCAAATTGACATCAGATTAGGTGACTGCCACAGTAGGTGACAAATTGGGCTGCTAACCTCAAAGTTAGCAGATGGAAACCAGCAGCTGTTCCATGGGAGATCACTGAGGCCTTTGACTCCTGTAGAGTTACAATTTGCAAATCGTATGGGGCACTTTTCCCCTGTCCCAGAGGGTCAACCAGTTGTTCCCAATGTGATGGCAGGGAGTGTGGTTTGGTGTTCTCAGCACTGCAGCCAATGTCTTCCATGTGGTGGGAAGACGGCAAATAGTTTTTTGAATGGTTAAGTGAATAATAATAAACTGAAATCCCAAACCAGTTGGTGTAAAGTTGGCGTCCAACTCATGGCGACCCCCTATGTGCTCAGCACATAGGCTGAGTTTTTAGATCACCAGGTCTTCCTTTTGATGAGTCACTGGGTAGGTGCTATCATCCAATTTTTCAGATTTTCTGATTTTTAGCTGAAAGTGTTAACCTTTGCCCAAAAAAGTTTTTGTTTTTCTGTGTTGGGCTAGGATTTCCAGAAAAACGAAACCAATGACACTCATATGTGCCTACAAAAGACCTTTAGAGTAAGAAATACCTTTTTATCCAGAAAGCAGCCCAACCAAGCCCAAATCAAGCCTCATGCTAGCGGGAAGTCTTTTACCACTCATACAGTTGCCAGTAGCTGAAGCAGGAAGGGAGAGAGGGAAGCTGGGATGCAAGGTCCACAGGAAGAGGTTGGGTTGCCACAGCTCCCAGGGTTCAGAGGAGGAAGCCAGAAGGTGACCAGAGGCTACAGAGAGAGAGATATGTTCTTAGTGTCTCTCCTATAGGAAAGGCACACCCCCAAGTAGCCTTCATCAGGCTGTGACCTGATAGACAGGTTGAACTCTACCTCGGTACCACCCAAATGCCTCTAGAGACTCTCACCACCCCATTTCTGTTGATGTTCTGTGTCAGGCTTCACGCTGACTTAGCCTGGCACTTTAATGAGTGCCATCCACCCTGTGGGTCCACAAAGCCGAGGACAGTCTTGGTCACACTCGCTGTTTCAGAGGAGGCAGCAGCATTGGGAGCCTCGCGAGTACAAAAGTCTAGGTTGAGGAATGAGATGCCGGGACAACATCATCACCGTGTATTTTTTGCGTTAATAGAGAAGTTGTTATGAAGATGTGCTTTTTTTTCATTTTCATTTTCATTTTTCATTTTATTTTATTTGGAGCTTTTACAGTTCTTATCACAATCCATACGTATATCCGTTTTGTCCAACACATCTGTACATAGATTGTCATCATCTTTTCCAAATCATTTTCTTTCTATTTGAGCCCCTGACATCAGAACCTCCTTCTCTCGCCTCCCACCCCCATGACCCTTGATAATTTATAAATTCTTTTTTTTTCAGGTTTTACATTGACTGCTGTGAATACATCTAAATGACAAGAAAAATTAAGAGGGAAAGAAGGACTTAACGTTTTTACTTCAATGACCTTCCCAAAGGGGATCTTTTGCTTAGGGTTACCATAGTTAATAGGGAAAAAACACAGGACATCTAATTTAATTTGAAGTTCAGATAAACAAAGAATAACCATTCGGTGTAGGTAGGTGCCTGAACAATTGTTTGTTGTTCCTCTGAAATTCAAATTCACCTTAATAGCCTGTACTTTCCTTGACAATTCTAACTGTTGTTGACTTCCATTTAGAACCAAACAGAGCTCGACAAAGAATAAAGGAAATAATAGCAGCAAAAAGAAAGATACAAGTCACCCTGTGCTGTGGAGTCACTGCCACCCCGCGGCCACCTGACGCATATTCGAGCAGAGCTGTGTTCACTGAAAAGCTGGACTTTTCAGTGACTAGGTGTTTTGGGGTTTTTTAAATCATTTTATTGGGAGCTCATACAACTTTTATCACAATCCATACATCCATCCATTGTATGCAAAGTACATTTGTTGCCATAATCATTCTGAAAAAGTTTTCTTTCTACTTAAGCTCTTGGTGTTAGCTCCTCATTTTTCCCATTCCTTCCTGCTACCCTCCTCCCTCATGAACCCTCAGTAATTCATAAATTATTCTTATTTTGTCATATTGTGCACTCTCCAGTGTCTCCTTTCTCCCACTTCCCTGTTGTCTATACCCCAGGAAGCAGATTATATGTACAACCTTATTATAAGTTTCCCCTTTCAACCCCACCTTCCCTTCACCCACCCAGTATTGCCACTCTCACCACTCATCCTGAAGGCATAATCTGTTTTGGATTCCCCATGTTTCTAGTTCCTATCTGCATCAGCGTACATTCTCTAGTCCAGCCATATTTGTAAGGTAGAATTGGGATCATGATGTATGTGGGGGGGGGGGGGGGGGGAGAAGCATTTAAGAACTAGAGGAAAGTTGTATGCTTCATTGTTGCTATGCTGTACCCTGATTGGCTCATCTCCTTGCCACACTTTTCATTAAGGGGATGTCACTTCACCTACAGATGGGCTTTGGGTCCCCAATCTGTACTCCCCCCTCATTTACAATGATATAATTTTTAGTTTTTTGGTGCCTCATACCCGATCCCTTTGACACTTCGTGGTCAAACAAGCTGGTGTGCTTTTTTCCGTGTGGGCTTTGTTGCTTCTCAGCTAAATGGCCCCTTGTTTATTTTCAATCCTTTAAGACCCCAGATGCTATAGATTTTGATAGCCCGGCACTATCATCTTTCTTCACCACTTTTACTTATGCATACATTTGTCTTTAGTAATGGTGTTGGAAAAGTGAGCATTATGGAATGCCAATTTGATAGAAGAACATGTTCTTGCATTCAGGAAGTACTTGAGTGGAGGTCCAATGCCCATCTGCTGCCTTAATATTGACCCTATAAATAAATCCACATAGATCTATTTCCCCATCATAATATATGAATGTATTTACCTATGATAGCACATGCCTGTATTTGGGCTTCTATAAATGCCGTTTGCCGATGTTTTGGGAGGCAGATTTTAAGGCCTTTCTCTAGTGGAGCGCTGGTGGCAAAGTGACTAGATGTTGGGCTGCTAACTCCACGGTCAACAGATTGAAACCAGCAGCGTCTCTGTGGAAGAAAGATGAGGCTTTCTGTTCCAGTGAAGAGCTGCGGTCTCAGAGACCCACAGAGGCACCCCTATCCTGTACTGTAGGGTTCCTATAAGTCGGGTTCTCTCGAGTGCTTCTGGGTGGGCTCAACCCACCAACTTTCTGGCTAACAGCTGAGAAGCCTGCCTGTTTGTACCACACAGGCACCCTAAAAAACACCACAGCTACCACTCTTCTGTGTGCCGTGTGCATAAATTATCTCTAAACTTCACTCGCCTCCCATTCTTCTGATAAGGAAATTTAAGCTCAGGGAAAACAAGGAATTTTCCCAGTAAGTACAGAGTCAGAAAACTACATTTCCCCTGCAAAACTGAAGTCCACCCTTCTCAGCTCAAAGCTGTCTGCTAGAATAAAGATTTACAGTCTCAAAAGCTCCTGACATTAGAGTCCCAGAGTCAGAGTCCGCTCGGCGGCAACCCACAGTCCGAAACCACACAAAGGGGCTTTTAGCAGGTGAGCCCAAGGAGCTGTCAGGGATCTAGACACCTGCCCCTGCCAGGCCCCTGTGGGGTTCTTAGGGTTCAGGAGCTTCTTGCTATTGCCGTGCAAGAGAGGGGGTCCACTTTCACATCACTCCAGAGAAGCAGAGAAGAGCAGCATCTCAGCTATGCCAGTTCTGGAATCACATGCATTTTAATCTAAATGACAATATTTAACAACAAAATTGCTTCATTTCAACCTCATTGCATTCCTTCTAGTGGGAGTACTATAATTTAAAAATAATAAATGCAACAGAGTGAGCATATTGCTTTCATTAATTCCCAATACTGCTTATTTTCAGCACTTTTAAATTATTTGGGTGTGCTCAACAGATTTAGTTGAAGTGGAAAAAGAATCATTCAAATTTCAGACCATTTGCAATCATCAATTTATCTGCTGTTTTCCAGCCAAGTAACTGAACTTCAAAGTAGAATTTAGTTTGAATGATTTCCTCCCCACCCCCTTCTGGGTATGAAACCATGAATTCGTCAAGTAAAAATGTCTGTGGACTTGAAGGTGCTATAAACAAGGGCATCATGGCCTCTGAATTACCAACCAGCACAGGTGATGTTGATTGCATGTCATGGCGTCCCAAGGACATCCTCGGTGACAGTGAAGACTTTCTGTCTCTGTGCCCAGAGTGAAATGAAGAATGAAGGAGGTGATTGAAACATTTCACTTCAGCCTGTGCTTGTTCCCAAATAATGAAGACAAACAGAACATTGCAAGGCCCGTAAGGATAGAGTCGTTCGGAGTCAGAACTGACTCGATGACAGTGAGTTTAAGGACTGCTAGACATGTAACATGTCCTGATATGTGTATATTTCCATCAGCAATGCAGAATCATCCCATGTATTCCATCCTGTATTTTTATTTGCTAAACTGGCACCGGATGAAGAATCAATACCCTGTGCCTCACTAGCTCGGGGTCTGGAAACAAGGCTTGATCCTGGCTCCACACCATGGTTGGGCTGGTTCAGCGATTACCATGGGCTGAGCCCCCATTGACATGCTCTGCATGTGTGCAGGATCAGCTAATCCTCATAGCCACCGTGTCAATTAGAGGCACTATTTTCCCAGTTTGTCAATCCAGCCGTACTGGCTCCTTGTGTGCTGCAGATCATTGGGGCTTGCTTGTTTTCTTACAGATGGAAGATTTGTGGCAACTCTTGGTCAAGCAAGTCCACTGGTGCCATTTTTCCAACAGCGCTGTGTGTCCTCTATACCCCTGTCAACATATTGGTCATTCTCACATAATTTCGTAGGTTTGTATAATGCTACGATGTATTCTATAGAGTATCGTGTAAACATAGCTTTTACATGCACTATGGAGAGAGTGAGTGACTCGTTTTTTTGCACTATCCACTTTATTGCAGTAGTTTGGAACTGCACTTGGAATACCACGGAAGCATGTCAGTACAGGAAAGCAAGGCACGGCGTGGGGAAGGCCCGTTCCTAAGATCTCAGCCAACGTGTGCTGGGAAGGATCGGTGCCTTCACTACATCATGATGCTTCCCAATCAAATGAAAACAAATGCCTGCTTGTATCTAGGATCATATGTGTCTCTACTTTCAGGACACAAACCCAGTCTAAAATTTGTACGGACATACTCAAGGTTGAATTTTGCAGTGCATAAGCTGAGTTGCATATAAGAACTCACTGTAAAATGAACCAACCCATCTCTACAGTATTAAAAGTAGCCTCCCAACTGTGGAAGGCATATTAATTCCAAGTGTAAAATACCATGGAAATAGTTGCACAGAACTTCGAATGAGTGAAAGCATCTCTCGGACTGTTATTTTGAATTCAGCAGAATAGTTGTCAATTCACTTCATTTTAAATGTATGACGAGTTTCCCTGAGTTTTTTTGCATTTAATTTGGAATTGGAGATTTGCTTAAATGTAGGTTCTATCCCATGAGGCATTGGACCATGGGCCAACATTTAAACCTAGGGTTTTACCATAAGACTTCTTAAATATTTATTGCCTGCATGATGATCAAAAAGATTATGAAGCAACATTTTAGGAAAATTCAAATGGTGAAAAATAACATCCACAACATAATACTACTGCTTTCACTTGGGGTGCTTCTGTCCAATTACTGCTTCTAAAATGTCCAGAACTGACACAGACTCCAGTGTTTGTTAGAAATAGATTCAGCAATTTCTGTCTGGAAGAAACTGCCTACAGAGAAGAAAAGGCAGACAAGGAAAGCCTATCTTTACAGTTAGACTTGTTTCTCTGTCTCTTGACAAAAAGAATCCATCATCAGAATATGCTCTGAAGTATAAAGCACTTCTGTCCTCTTTCACTGAAAGTATTCTCTTCCCATTCAAAGGCTTAAGGAGCTGCAAATTAACTTTGGGTGGTGAGCTGAGGAGGAAGCCCTCATGACGCAGTGGTTAAGGCACTTGGGTGCTAAGCAAAAGGATGGAATTTTGAACCCACCAGCTGCTCCATGGAAAACAGATGTGCCAGTCAGCTTCTTTAAGGATTTATAGCCTGGGAGGGTCACTCGGAGTTTGAATAAACTTAAAGGCAGTGGTCTGGGGAGTCCAGAGGCCCAATCACCTACCCCAGGATTGAATATTTGGATCCCCTTGCTGTTTTGAGCTGCTGGTAAGAATTTGCATTCCTCCTCTGGATACACTGAATCAAAACCTACCTTTTAATATTATCTCTGCGTGGTTTTTATGTTCACAGATGAGTATCCCTTGGGAAGCTGTAAGTGTCCCTTGTGGATCGATAGATTCTGATTCAGTTTAGAGGGGTGGAAATACTCTTTCTCAGCAGTGGTTGGTCCAGAATAAACCTCTGGCTCCTTCATGTACTCACAGAATGTCACCAGGCACCAGGCCCTGTCTTGAGCCAGCACTTTGTGAACTTGACGGGCCATGCTGCGACGCCATCCAGATGTAGACCAACAGTGGGATTGCATAGCAGCCCCAGAGGACAATGGATTTTCGGAGTCTTGACCTTTCTATGGGAGCTGACAGCCTCATTTTTCTCGCAAAGAACAACTAGTGGGTTTGAACCTCAGACCTTGAGGCTTGCAGTCCCATGCTTCCCTGGTAGCATACTAGGGCTGCTTTAACATTGTACAGATGGAAGGAAGTGCCAAGAAATCAAATCAAAGCGTCCAAGGTCCTTCAGCAGCAGCTTCCTGATCCGAGGCAGTTTTTAACATGTGCCCAGGAAAGGTTATGGACCCCTCACTTAGTGTCTGCTTGGGCCTCCAGTCAGCTGATGTGTTCCCCCAAATGAAAAGACTGCAACAATACTTCAGGAAAACACCACGGGAGGAAGATGGAGGGAATCCAGCTATCCCCTCGTCTGTAACACTTCAAATTGTTCAATCATAAGATGACTACAGGATTGTGGAGGAGTAGCTACACTAGCAAAAGTTGAAATGATTTACAGTAGGAAGCCACAGATGATATGAAAATAAACAGTGAATCAGTTCCTTCCTCTAGGTCTATGTTCCATTAGAATAACTACAGTGGGCGACATTTTTCATATTTTAATTGGTGTTTTGCTGATTTTATCAGAATTTCTGCTGATCAAAGCAAATTGGCTATTTATTTATTTTGCAATGAAGCTAACTGTTCACTGCAAGTTTAATGTACTGTAATGAATTTTAAATATCCTCAAAGTCAGATTACAAAGTGTTTGAATCAAGACATCTGGTTACATTTAAATTATTAATTACTCAAATGAACAAAAGGTAACTTTCTGATAGAATGTGACATTTCCAAGTGGGTCTGAATTAGAAGAAAATGTGAAGCTTGCATTAAATGATGCCTGGAAAAAAATTTTTTTAATGTTTTCCCCAGCAGTCTGCTTAACCCACTCATACCTGCTTGGTTTTCAGACATATGATAAATACTTTCATTATTAGTTTATTTTCAGTAGCTTACAGAACAATAAGTTTTTATGTTATTTACACTCCAGTGACTTTGGTTTAATTGGCTTCTTTTATGTTATTTATATAAATATAAATCATACTGGGTTTTTAAGTATTAATGATGCATTTTATGTTAGAATACCATTTGCAGCCAGGCTAGCCCTCCATACATTCACAGCATCCATCGGTAGCAGCCAAGGAACATTACGAAGTCCCTGTACAAAGTAGAAGCAAATGCAGTGGAATCAAGGCAGAATTCCTGATTGGGATGAGAAGATCCAGTGACTTCTCTTTCATTGCATTTGAGCTAGCTAATTCATTTATCCCAATATTTCTGGAGGACAATTTTCAGGTCTGTATGCTTAGGAAAATACACAGATCCTTTCTGCCTAGCCCCCCATCCCACCCCACCCCACCCCCGCTGCCTGAGACATTACAACAAAGCAAAACATTTATCGAAAGAGAACTGGGCTTGAGTCTTGTGTGCACTCATCTTAGGAACAGAGGAGAATGTCAACTCTAAACGTCCTCAGAAATGGCATCTGTCAAGTAAAGAGGCTGGCTTAAAGGCCTCTGTCTCCATTTACCTTTCCGAAGTTGTAGGTTTCCATAAACTCTCAGTTTTATAGGTTTCCATAAACTCTCATTTGATCATCTGGGGACATCTTTCTTTCAAACAGTAAGATGGTGTATCCTTATGAAGCCCACACTTTTAAAGAAATGTTATGTTTTTAGAGATATTTAGACTTTTCCCAAGAAGCTCCTGCAACACTAGCCTTTGGATGCTGAGCTGCTAACTGAAAGGGTAGCAGTTGGAATACACTCACACTCAGTAGTTCCTTGAGAGGAAGACCCAGGGAGCTGCATCGCTAGAGATAATAGCAAGAAAACCCTAAGATACCCAACAACAAGCTTGTCCAGTGACTCTTAGCACTGTAGAAAGCAAAAAAATAAATTATATTTTTAGATATTACTTCAATTATTAGAAGTCCATGTGTCCCAGCAATGGGAATAGAGAACAAATAAACCAGTCTATGAAGTGAAAACCACATAATAATACTGATAATAATGTAATGGGGTTATGTGGCAGTTAGATTTTATGTCAGTTTGATCCTGTTTAAATGTATAAGGATGGAGCCCAACTATCAGGTCACAGACTGATGGTGCCTTCCCAGGGGTGTGACTTTTTGTAAGGGAAAAACTGGGAACATCTCTGTTTCTTGTCCTTCGATTTCATTCTTGCTAGGACTCTGTGCCTGCCTACAGGGTGGCCCCATTTGGGTCACCCAACCCTGAGAACTGTCACCAACCTTTAATCCACAAGACTCTGCATTCCATTGACTTGAAATTCCATGCATCCCATTTCACCCTTTTGTGTGATTGTCCTGCAGTTGGTGAATCTGAAGAGGGTGCCAGCTAGCATCAGACTTAAGGACTTGAGCTGAACTGGGCTGGGATACTTCTTAATATAAGATTATTTCTTCATACAAAGTTCTTCCTTGTATACCGATGAGTGTCTCTGATTTTGTTTTTCAAGACAAGCCAGTCTAACACAAGCAGTAATTTGATTTCAGAAGATTTCAGGAAAACTAGTTGCCCATCTGAAGCACACCCTTCATCTCAATGATAGCAAAGGTAGTGAGTGAAGAAGGATAACATGTTTCTTGGATTCTCATTTCTAGACAACAATGTCAACCCCATGTGAACACAGATTTTCTTTTCAAGACAATTTTGATACAAGCTGGTTCACTTAGTGTGGTAGCCAAATGACTTTGTGTCAACTAGACACTCCTGTCTACAGATGGAGTTCTACCTGTCATTCAGGTCACAGCCTGATGCTGTCCTCTGGGAGACATGGTCTTCTCATAAGAAGAACCATCTAGGACCAGCATTGATCCCAACTTTGTGGACAACCGCCACTCCCCCAGAAGAATTTATTCAGAGGACAATATTGAAGCTACAGCTCAGGGAGAGGGACATGTCTGATCACAACACATGGGAACAAATGAAGGGGAAGGAAGAGAGAGTGGAGCACATTCTGGCTCACCAAGCCTTGAGAACAAGATTCCTGCTCAAAGGACCCATTGCACAGAGAGGACCATATGGCAGAGCCCACTACTACACACGACATCAGTCACTGACCCATAACCCTGCAGGGGACAATATTGGAGACACAGTGTGAGAATCGTAACTGATTAAGGCAAAACACTAAGGGTATGCAGCAGATCAGCAAGGGGAGCAGAGCAAGGAAGTCCTGAGAGAAAACCAAAAGTAGATTTGGGAGTCAGGGCATGGCACTCCATCAGACTCGACTGGAAAACACTCCTACAGGTCAACAAGCAGACCTTGAACTATTGACAGGCTTTTTTTTTTTCCAATGAGTTTTTGTTGTTGTTGCTTTGTTTTCTTTTGTGACTTTGTTTTGCTCTGTCTTATTTTTGTGCATAATATTATCGCTGCAGGTCTATCTAGATAAGATAGGCAAGATAAACAATCTGGAGGAGAAAACAATGGGAGCAACATTTCTGGGGGACATAGGAGCAGGGTATGTGGGGGAAGGAAGTGGTACTAACAAACCCAGGGACAAGGGAATAGTAAGTGATCCAAAATTCGTGCCAAGGAGGGTTTAGGAGGCCTGGTAGAGCTTGATCTAAAACAATGTAACCAATCAGAATTACTGAAACCCTAATGAAGGCTGAGCATGATAGTGAGACAAGAGGAAAGTAAAATGAAACAGAGGAAAGAAGTAGGAGACAAAGGTCATTTATAGAGGTTTAAGTGCAGGTATGTACATTTGTAAATATATTTATATATGATGACAGGGAAATAGATCTCTGTGCATAGGTTTAGTATTACAGTACCAGATGGACATTGGGCCTCTACTCAAGTACTCCCTCAATGCAAGAACACTTTGTTCTATTAAACTGGCATTCCATGATGCTCACCTTCCTGACAGGATCACTGAAGACAAGGAGATACATAAGCAAATGTGGTTTACAAGATGCTTACACATTTTCCCATGTTATCTTGTCAAGTTGGCCGAGGGGGGGGGGAGGGGGGGG
>PVJH01019218.1:0-20424 GCA_004026705.1 Nesogale talazaci | reverse complement strand
GTCAAGTTGGCCGAGGGGGCGGGGGAGGGGGGGGAGGGCTGTGGTGGTTATCTCCATTTTACAATGTGGTCATTGTGACTCAAAGAGGGAAAGATGTTTTCCCAAGGCAGGACATGCCCTGTCTGGAGTACTTGAGCCTATAAAAACAAAAGGTTGTTGTTAGGTCCCCTTGGGCTGGTTCTGACTCACAGGGGTACAGTGTCCAGCAGAACTAAACCCTGCTCGGTCCTGTGCCATGTTGGAGCCTATTGAGGCAGGCACCGTGCAAATGCATGTTGTCTAGGGCCTTCCTCTTTTCCTTTTTTAAAAAAATCATTTTATTGGGGACTCACACAACTCTTATCACAAGTCGTACATCCATTCATTGTGAGGAACAGTTATACCTTTGTTACCATCATCATTCTCAAAACATATGCTCCCTACGTGAGCCCCTGGTCTCAGTTCCTTGGGCCTCCCTCTTGTTCACTGCTCTGCTTGACCAAACGTGTGGTCCTTCTCCAGGGATTGGTCTCTCCTGCCAGCACATTCAAAGTACATGAGATGGGGTCTCGCCCTTTCTAGTTCCAAGAATTCTGGTTGTTGTTCTTCCAGCTCAAAGAGATCTGTTAGGTCTTAGGATAGTCTGTGGTACTGTCAATATTCTTCACCAGCACCATAAGACAATTGCATCAATAGTACCTAGAAACAGAAATTTATTTTCTTCCAGTCCTGGGTACTAAAAGTCAACTTTGGGTCTACCTAGCCTTATGGGTTCCTATCTTTCCCACATCCCCAGGTGACCTTTGACTTGGTACATGTGTCTGTCTAACCTATTCTCTGTGTCATTCAGAAGTGATTAGGTATAAGGCACACCCCAGTCTGATAGGGCCTCATTAACATGAAAAAAATCCTATTTCTGAACAGTATGTGTTAGTCTGGTAAACTAGGGAAAGAAATCCACAGGAACTCATATGTATAAGAAAGAGTTTTATATAAAGGGTAAGTGTACATTAAGAAAGCATCCCAACCCAGTGCTGCCCAAGCCAAGTCCAACATCAGCCCACATGTCTGACCCCAAACATGTAAGCATCTTGGAACTGGCAGAGGTCTCCACACAGCTGCTCCAGCACCAGGGCTGCTGTGGGGTAGGTCCATGTGGTTTCTCCTCAGGGATATCTTACAGGAAGTGATCCTTGCCAGCTGGGCCAGAGAACTGGTTAAGGCAGCTGCACCCTAGTCTAATGATCAAAAAGCAAGTCACCCAGAATTAGAAAGGCAAGGCTCACCTCGCCATTTATCTCTCTGCCCTTCAATTAATCCCACATGTGTTTATCAGCCAGGTTGCCACACGATAACCTTAACTATCTCACACCTTTACAGCCACGTGGTTATAGGAGACTTGGATGCTAAAATATATTTGGTGGGGGGTAGGGAGGAAGCATACAATTAAATCCATGACAGTACACTATTACTAGCCCCATCTTCAGCTGGAGACACAGAAAGGTGAAACCATTTGCAGGATCTCATTTGGTGAGCAGGAAACCTGTATTTGAAAGTGCCTGAATCTGTGTTTTCCCTCAACATATTACCCGCAGTTGGAATAATTTATGGTTCTCAAACTTTAGGACTCCTCAGAATCCACAGAAGATTTCATTAAAACCAAGTCAGCAGTTCTGGCATGGGCCTGAAGATGTGCATTTCTAACAAATTCCCAGGTGATGCTGATGTTGGTTGTCCAAAGACAACCCTGAGAAGCACTGGTCAGCCAACTAAAATTCATCATCCTCATCAACATTTAAGCCAGTTGCCCTGGTGGAGCAGTGGTGACAAGTTGACTGCTAACTTCAAAGACAGCAGTTCAAAAGCACCAGTCACTCTTCAGGAGAAGGACAACGCTTTCTACTCCTGGAAAGACTTAGCTTGGAAACTCATAGCGCTGTAGATGCCTACAGTCCTATAGTCAATATCGACTTGATGACAGTGAGTTTTATCTTTTGTGTTTTTGAGAGGCCATTGCGGTAGCATTAGTTTCCACTTTGGGTGGCCCCATGTGTGCCGAACAGAGCTTCTCCCTCGAGATTTCATGCTGGTGACCTTTGGGAAGCAACTTGCCTGAGTGTTCTTACATGGCGCCAACTCAGAAGCACTGAACACATGATGAATAGAACAGACTTACTACAAGCTAAGCATGTCCAACAAAAGAAGCCCTAGTTGCACTGTGGGCTATATATATATTGTGCTACTAAAGGTAAGACGAGCAATTCAAGACTACCTTCCACCTGCTGTTGTGCAGATTAAAAGTCTCCAAAACCCAAAGGAGAAATTCTGTATTGCCCTGTAGGTCTGTTGAGAGTTAGAATCAGTTCAACGGCAATGGGTTTCTAAGCCTGGAACAGTGGCTGCAACCTTGGTTTGGAACATGGCAGTAGCTGTGAGCACAGCATAAGGCAGAGCTGCGTCGATGGCACATCACAGTGACAACAAGAAGCAGGGCAGCATGCATGACTGCATCAGTGTTTCTCAGAGTGGGATATACTGCCTGCTGGCGAGGGTGGGGGGACACTGGGATAATTGGGGGGGGCTGACAAAACAGATCCTCTCACTTTATCCTGTATTATGGGCTAGAATACAAAAGTTATTAATTTCCAGGGGGTTCTGAGGAATTTCTTTTCTGCAAAAGAGCTGGTAGGCTTAATAAATTTGGGAAATGGTGAACTAAATGATTGTAATTAGCCTAAAATCTGAATGTGTAACCTGTTAATATCCAAGAAAGTGGATATAATATATGAAATGAATTAAATTACTTCTTGCCCACATGGGGCTTTGCAGTTTACTCCCTGCTACAGCATTATTTTCTGGCATAGAAAGGGCTTTCATCCTGCAAGCTGATGGGCACAAAAAGCAATATTTTCACATTTCAGACCAAGGTGATGGGATAGTAAAGAAGGGAAAGTCTGAGGAAGCGAAGAAATATTTAATACTTTACCAATTTCCATTAATATAAGAACGTTAATTTGATTTCTAGGGATAAGCACAGAAATGGCATAGGTTACAAAAGATTTAATGCCTCTTAGAGACTTCACTGATAGAGTAAAATATTACAATGTCAGGGTTCAGTGTTCCTACCATCGAGTCCTTGCTCAGTTTCCTATCTTATAAGTAAACATAGCTGTGGGATTTTCCTAAAGGCAGCCATCTTAAACACATCTGAGTTGAACTTCCTGTGATTAGATTGATGCCCTTGACTGGCAGGCCACAAGAAAAGCTCTATTTATACCTATATAAAACCATGTTTCCCAATATTATCAAAGGGCATATGACCCAACCTTCCTGAGTATTTGTTCAGTGTGCAGACTGCGTCAGCATGGTGAGACGATGCAAACCTGATGCCCACCTGTCCTGATTTTAAAAAACGCAGAGCTCTTCCCACAACCACCTCTCATTCCATGTAGAAATTCCTTGTGAGCTCAGTGAAGTGTTCTGGAAATCCCATTTTTATCAAGCAATCTATAGCTTTTTTTTATGATCCACACAGTCAAATACCTCTGCTTGCAAGCACAAATCAACATCTTTCCAGTAGTCTCTGCTTTGAGCCAAGATCCAGTTGACCTCAGCAATGCTATCCCTGGTTCCACAACCACTTCTGAGTCCAGCATGAACCTCTGGCAGCTCCCTGTCAATGTACTGCTGGAACCATTGTTGGATGATCTGCAGCAAATAGGGAATGGATACAAACATGGATCACTTCCAGTCAGTTGGCCAAAGAGCTTGTCTTCCAAATTTCCTGGCATAGATTGTTGAGCACTTCCAGTGCTTCAGAAACTCATTGAAACATTTCAATTGGCATGGCGTCTATTCCTGGAACCTTATTTTGGACTAATGCCTTCAATGCAGCTTAGGCAACTTCTTTCAGCACTGTTGGATTTTGCTTATGTGCTACATCTTGAAGTGGGTGAATGTTTAACAGTGTGTGTGTGGGGGGGTTGTTTTTGTTTTTGATTATTTTATTTTGATGTTTCCTGTATTGTTCAATATTTTGCTCATAGAATCTTTCAATACTGCAAGTCATCAGAGGAAGGCTTATTAACAACTTGTGATATGTAGATGACACAACCTTGCTTGGTGAAAGTGAGGGGGACTTGAAAGATTTGCTAATGAAGATCAAGGATTTCAGTCTAGATTACAATTCAATATAAAGAAAATAAAAATTCTGGCAATTGGACCAGTAGATGGAAAACGTGTAAGAAAGTGCATGATAAGTGGAGAAAAGATGAATTTGTTGAGGATTTTGTTTTGCTTGGATGCACAATCAAGGCTTATGGAAGCAGCAGTCAAAAGATAAAGCAATGCGTTGCACCGGGTACATCTGCTACACAAGCGCGCTTCAGAGTGTTGAAAACGGGGAGGTTCCTTTGAGGACGAAGGCACACCTGACCCAAGCCAAGGCAGTTGCCTCAGAGACAGTTGGACATGCAATGAGGAAGGCTGAAGAATAGAGGCATTTGGATTATGAGACTGGCAAAGAATATTGAAGGCATGCTGGCCTGCCAAAGGAGCGAACAGTTTTGACTATAGCCAGAATGCTTCTTGGAGGCAATGATTCTGTTCACATACTTTGGACAAATTAGGAGAGACCAGTCCCTGGAGAAGGGCATCAGGCTTAGTAGAATAAAGGGACAGTGGAAAAGAGGAAGGTTTTCAACAGTGACACAGGGGTGGGATCAATGGCAGTTGTGGGAATGGTGCAGAACTGGGCAATGCTTTCTTTTGTTGCACATGGAGTCACCATGTGTCGGAACCCACCTGATGGCGCCTAACACAACAAGGAGCAACATCACAGGGCAGGAATGAGTGGGTTGAACTGGAGCAAGTGTTTCTGTCCAACCAATAGAGCCATGAGGCTTCAGAATATATAACAAGAGATCGTAATGCCTTCTGGATGCCTCTGCAGTCAATTATTCATTCAACACATTCAACAGTTTTCATTCTGAGAGGCAAAAGAACATTGAAATTATTTTTCTGTCCTCAAGAAATTTATCAAAAAGCAGCATATGTAGCCAATCAAGGGTAAAGTGAGACAGAATGTAAAATCACTGAATATTTTGTTGTTGTTTGTTGTCCCGGAGTCAGCCCTAATGCAGGACAGCATCCTGTATTGCAGGACAAGACATTGCCTGGTTCTGCAGTCTTTGGTAATGGGCATATTGGAGTGCACTGTCTTGGCCATTGTGTTCATCCATCACAATGACTGGCACAAGGTGCCCCTCTCATCTGCTGACACTCAGCTTTACCTAACATAATGTCCTTCTCCAGCCAGACGTCCCTCCTCATGACAGGTCCAAAATAAATGAGCCAAAGTCTTGGACAATATCCTGTGATCCACAGATTTTCATGGACTAATATTCTGAAATAGATCAAGTCTTTCTTTTTAGTCCATCCTGATCTGGAAGCTCCATGAAATCTGTCCACCATGGGTGAACCTGCTGGTGATTCAAATAGATCATTGGCGGAGCGTTTAGCATCAGAGTACCACACAAGCCACCACAGAACAACAAACTGGCACAGACAGGTGGTGGGTGGTAAATATGACTACCAATAAAATGCAGGACTCAACAAAGGAGGGGGAATAGTATTCCTATGGTAAGAAATCCATCAAATAGTATTTAACCTAACCCTTGAGTGTTCAAGCTAAAGATTTAAGCATGAAAGGACAAATCAGACCACGTAAAGGCAACATACACAGAGGCAGAAACATTTTATATATAATAGGGAGCTTGAGTAATTTATATGACTGGATCATAGCCAGAGGGTGAAATTAATAAGCTAAGCCTGGATCCATATTCTGGCAAGTCATGAGTGCCAAGAAGAATAATTTAATCTTTGCCTGGTATCTGTCACATTCATGATCTAAATGAATGGGCGGAATAACAAAGCAGTTCTGTGGATATTTAATTAGAAGAGACGAGAGAAAAGTAGAGGGAGATTAAAGAATTATGGAGAAAAATTAAAGAAATAGAGAAGGTGCTATATTAAGGGTGGGTGAGTAAAATTAGAGATGAGTAGCTATAGTCACCAATTTTGAGAGCATTGTAGGGTCATGCAGCTTGGCAGTTATATATATATGTATATATATATATATATATATATATATATATTCTACTTCTAGAGAAGGAGTTCTAGACTTTGTATTTATTTTTTTGGGGGGGGGGCATCACTGCCCTCAGGTGGTGGAAGTAGGAGGTCCAGCCCCACTGATGGAATTGAACCTCCATCCCAGTGGGCCGCAGTCCCGCGCACAACCACTACGCCACCGGCGCTCAGCCCGAGAAGCTCTTGACTTTGGTTTCTCAGCTTGCCCAAAGACAGTCTTTGAGCATCCTTCCAGATAAGACTCTCAAGGTGACCAAATGTCTCAATTTACTTAAAATTAAGGTGTTCCTAAAACCTTGAGTCTTAATTATTAAAATTGGTACCATCCTGGGCAAGCTAGAATGGCTCTGCGTTCTGAAGACTAGGGATCTCTCTATGTTGTGCTGGCTAAAGCTTTGATTTTCTGCTCAATGATTCAGCAACCAGGAAACGTACTCATTTCTGGGTAAGTTGAAGAGGTTGTTGAATATCACTATACTCTTTGAAATAAAGGGAACCAAGCTTTTAAAATGCCAGAGAGTTTGTATACAATTATTCAGGTAAGAAAATATAGTCATATTAAAAACTGAAAGTCCTTTAGCTACCCTCGAAATTATTACTTGGCACAGTCTTTACTCTTATCTGATAAGAATCAAAAAGACCAATATCTCTTAAATTTTTTAATGACTCCATTTATTATTACATCTACAAAATATGCACAAATAATTGTTACTGAATAATAAACCTTTTTGCTAGTATTGTTAGGTGCCTTTGAGTCAGTTTCAACTCATAAAGTCTTATAATACCGTACAATAAAATAATTCTATTTTTGAACCCATTGTTGCAACCACTCTGTCAATCCATCTTAGTGATGGTCTTCCTCATTTTACTCTAATCCTCTGTTTTGCTAAGTACAAAATCCTTCTTCAAGAGCAGTCCCTTTTGATAACATGTCCAAACTACATGATAGACAGTCTCCCCATTTTAATTTCTTATTATTAAACCATTTTATTGGGTGCTCATATACCTCTTATCACAATCCATGCACGCATCCATTGTGTCAAGCACATTTGTACATGTGTTCCCATCATCATTTTCAAAGTATTTTCTTTCTACTTGAACCCTTGATATCAGCTCCTTGCTTTATCCTTCCTTCTTTGTCATCCTTCCCTCATGAACCCTTGATAAGTTACAAATTATTATTTTCATATATTACATTATCCACTGTCTCCCTTCACCCACTTTTCAGATGTCTTCCCTCCTAGGAGGGGACCATATGTTGATCCTTCTCATGAATTCCCCCTTCCTATCTGCACCTACTTCTTACCCTCCTGGTGTATCTATTCTCGTTATTGATCCTGAGGGGTTTATCTTTCCTGGATTCTCTGTGTTGAGAACTCTTATCTGTAACAGTGTGTGTGTTCTGATCTAGTCAGATTTGTCCAGTAGAAATTAGGTCATGATAGTGGGGGAAGGAAAGTTGTTTATTTAATCTGTGCAATACTGTGTCCTGAATGGCTCATCTCTTTCTTGTGACCCTTCTGTAAGGGGATGTCCTGTTACCTAGAAATGGGCTTTGGGTTTCCACTCTGTGCCCCCATTCACATTGGTATGATTTTTGTTCTGTGTCTTTGATGCCTGATACCTGATCTCATCGACACCTCATAATAACACAGGCTGGAGTGCTTCTTATATGTGGGCTTTTGTTGTTGCTTCTTAGCTAGATGGCCACTTGTTTATCTTCAAGACTTTAAGACCCCAGATGATACATCTTTTGATAGCCAGGCACCACCAACTTTCTTCACCACATTTGCTTAGATACCTGCTTTGTCTTCAGTAATTTTGTCGGTAAGGTGAGCATCACAGAATACCAGATTATTAGAACAAAGGTGTTCTGGCATTGAGTGAGTATTTGAGTCAAGTCCCAATGTCCATCTGCTACCTTAATACTTAACAAATAAATATAAGTACATGTAGCTATTTCCCTATGTTATATAAAATATATTTACACATGTATATGCCTGTATTTAGACCTCTATAAATATCCTTTGCCTTCTACTTCTTTCTTCCATTTCCTTTTACTTTCCTCTTGTCCCACTATCATGTTCAGCTTTCTTTTGGTTTCAGTAATTCTTAGTTGTTGCTTTGCCCTTAATTAAGCTCCACTAGGCATCCTATGTCCTTCTCCCCATTGATTTTAGTTCACGTGTTGTTCTCTTAACCCTGGGTTGGTAAACACACACACACACACACACACACACACACACACACACATACACTCCCTCTTTCCTCCTGTTGGTCCCATTGTTTTCTTCTCCAAATTGTTTATCCCATATGTCTTATCTAGATAGATATGCAGAGACATTAATAAATAAAGACCCAGGCAAAGTCAAACAAAGCTTCAAAGGAAGACAAAACCATCAACAACAGCAAAATCCCCATCTCCCCACCCCCGCCAAAATACCATAGCAACAACAAAAAGAAAGCCAATGACAAAATGAAGATCACTGCTTGGAGAGAATGCTGGATGAACTTCTCCCATGATGAGATTTGTTTGTTCTTCTGGCAGCCCATGCCCTCGAATCTGAGACCAGAGGGCATACTCAATATTCTTAGCCAACACCCTAATCTAAAATCCTCAGTTCAGCTTTTTTCCTAACTTTTTGTCTAGCTTTCACACACATGTGAGGCAATTAAAAATACCTTATTTGGCAGTAGGTTTTATCATTTGATTTCCATGGGCAATAATTATGGATCCAGTAAAATTATGATGATGCTAATTGGTCAAGTTGTGAAGATTTTTGCTGGCTATAATCCATCCTGAAAGCTATAGTATTCAATCTTCATCAGTGTTTCAAGTCTCTGTCAATAAAATAGTTTTAACACACTAATTATATTATTTTATATTTTATGCTACCTTGTCAATCTATACATACATACATTTATACATTGAGATATTTACTGATCTCATATTAATGCATTCTAGTCATGTATTAAGCATTCTGTGCTAACTGAAAGGATATCTGTTCAAACCCACAATCATTCTGTTGGATGAAAGTATCTGCTTCTGTAAACATTTACAGTCTCAGAACTCCTATTGAACAATTCTATTCTGTCCTGTAGTGTTGTTATAAGCCAGAACCAACTTGACAGCAGTGGGTGGAGGGTGCCCCATAGTATACTACAGATAGGTTCTAGAAATACTAAGATAAGTAAGACCTACTTTCTGCTTTCAGGAAACACAAAACTTAGTTGAAGAGACAAAGTTATAAACAAAATGTGATAACTTACATGGTTGATGACTGTGTTGAGGGCTATGAAAACACTGAGAAAGGAATAATTAATCCCAACAGTTTCTTCAACTTCAACTTGAACTTACATAGCAGCAATTGATGGTCTTTTCCAAAGAAAGGCCTTGGGCTCATTTTGGCTATAGATAAGGAGCTTCCCCACTGTCCCTTCCCACAGATGTAGTCAGTTTGATTCCTGTGTTTTCCATTTGGTGAAACCCATGTGTATAGTTGTGGTATATGTTGTTGGGAAAGTATTTGTGATAAAGAAAATAGTAGATCTTACAAAATTCTCACATGCAATCTCCAGATTCATTTTCATCACTATGATCATGTTTTCCAACTATTGTTACTAGGTCTTTGTTTCCAACTTTCAATTCCAATCATCAGTAATCTAGATTGCATGTTTGATTAATTTCAACCGAAGAAGTTGGTAGGATTCTTCAATTTTTTTATCCATTTTTTTTTAGTGTTAGTGATTGATACATACATTTAAATTTAAAAAGAAATACCCACATGGCCATTGAGTGAATGCTGACTCATAGCATCCTTGAAGAAGTGGGTAGAACACCCAATTAAGTTTTGAAACTGTTACAGTTTATGGGAGCTGAAAACCCCATCTTTCTCTCCAGGAGTTGCTGGTGGTTTTGAACTTCATGCCTTATAGATTGCAGCTCAACTTTTAATTACTATGCTACCAGGGCTCCTTAATTTATATAATACTGCAATTGTATTTAATTGGGTTCCTTTATGTTTGTATAGACATTATCCTATCACAGACAGTCTTTAATTGCAAGATGAATTATGAAAGAACACTCAGAGTCATTGTACCAAAAACAACTGGTCAATATTCAACCAATACTGCTAGGAAAAGCTGCACTGCAGGCATTCGTGGAAAGCAAGGCTGCAGGAATTGAAGGAATATCGATTGAAATGTGTTCAACAAGATGATGAAGCACGAAAAGCCTTCCCTCATCTCACATGCTTGGAACATGTTGTCAGTAGTGGCCTGTCCCTGGAAAAGACGCCATGCTTGATACAATTAAAAAGCAGTGAAAAAGAGGAAGTCCCTCAATGAGATAAACTGGCTCAATGGCTACAACAGTGGGCTCAAACATAATTTGGGGACTGCTGTAGGACCAGGCAATGTTTCATCTGCTATACATAAGGTCTCTATGAGTCCAAACCCACTTGATGTTGCTTAACAATAACAACAATCCCAAAAGGACAGTAAAAAGCAGGAGGGTACATGAGAGTAGGAGCAGGTTAAGAAAGTATTTCCTGACTTCTCACAGCAGATTTCATCTTTCTGCATCTCTCACCACAGAATAATACATATGTATGTTCATTATGTATGCATTATAATATTTCAATATAATTAGAGACCTCTTTATCCACCTACCTTACTGGCCAGAACTTATTAAGGAAGCCACATTTGTATCCTTAGTGCCTAGCATAGCAAGAAGTTGGTTAAGAATGAATAAACACAGGGGCTGAGCCCCGGTGGCGCAAGTGGTTGAGTACAAGACTGCGACCTGCAGGGCTTGGCAGTTCAAATCCAGCGGTGGCTCTTAGGAACAGCGCTTGATAGCTCCCACGACCACCAGAGAGCAGTGATGCCCCCCCCCTTAAAAAAAGAATGAATAAACACATTTCTGTTTTGGATAGTTTTTGTTTTTGTTTGGGGATAGGGGTTGCTTTATCAGATTTGGCAAAGTATGGTAAATGCACACGCACATTTTGTTATCTCTGACTTTAGTCAGATTCTGCAGCTTGAATATAATCTGAAAATGCACCCTAGTGTGATGGGTGATGATTTTTGTATGGGGGAGGATGGCAAATTTTCATTTATGGTAATTGTCTGGATTTTTCTATAAACATGAATTTATACGTTGCTTTTGTAATTAAAAATTAAAAGAAAGAGATTTTAAAAAAATGAATCTGCCAAGAGATAAGTTGAATAAGATTGACATGGAGGAAACTCCAGGGTGAGTAGGTATAAGACTATAAAAAATCCTCACGGGTCATTAATTTCTACAGTATCTTTAAAGTCACTTCCATTTGGCTTTGGAAAATCTGTGCCTCTACACAACCTGTCAAGAGGTATTACCAGCATCTATTAGAGCAGAAAATGAAGATAAAATGAAACACAATTGTCCAATGGAATCAGGAGAGACATTCCCTCCCCGATGTTTATCTACTTCGCGTGATATCTCCAAGCAAGGGCCATGGATCAGTGGAAGACTGAAAAAAATTAACTGGCTAAATCAATTGGATAATTTCCCTTCTACTTCTCCCTCCTCACCCGCTGGGCACCAGATGAGACCAGTCTTTCTTTTCCTGTGTCTTTGCAGTGTCGAGAGTTGCCACATGGGAAACACAACCAGGCGTTAGGGCTGGGAGTCCTCCTGGTCTGACTGTCCCAAGTGGAATGAGGCACCTTTGTCTTGAAGCAGGGCTCTTCTTTAGCTTGGTAATGGCCCCTAATTATAAATGTATGTATCATGTCTCTTGCAATGACTTTGAGTCACATCTGAAATTGTGCCATAAGCAACTTTTGGCAGACTTCTAGCCTTATACCACATTAAATGATGAGTGCCTAGCAGTGTCTAGCACCACTTCTCAAGCTTTCATGGAGGAGTCACTCTAAGACACTTGTTCAGTTGAACTTTGGTAGGCTTACACTTGCATTGTTTCACCTCTCAGGTGACATGAGGGGCCCTAGTGACATTGTGGCTTAGGCATTGGGTTACAAACTACAAGGTTGATGGTTCAGAGTGTAGCTACTCCTCGGGAGACTGTAGGAACTCTTTTCTCCCTTAAAGAGCTACCGTCTCAGAAACCTTATGAAGGGTCACTCACTATGAGTCACAAGCATTTTTCCCAATTAGTGTGGTGATGCCTGGTGCACAAGCACACTTGAAGGATAGAGGGTGCACAGCCCATGCTATATTGATACTTGATATATTTTGGTTGAATGAGTCCTGCTTTGTTCTTTCTCCCAAAAGTTTGAGATGTCTCATGAAGGCCAGACTTCCTTTTTGTTCTCCTCTGCAAGATTTTTTTTTTTTCACTTTCTGGAAAGCTGACTCTGAGTTTTATATACACCCACCTACATTCAGATATTTTTCCCAAGGTGAGACAAGGCCCAGGGCTGTTTTTACATATCACCCACCTCCCTGTGTGTGGTCTGATCTTGTCACCCTTTTCCCGGGCAATTTGGCATAATTAGCAATTTATGCCCAGCAGAGATGTCACAATGGGGTGCCGTAGGTCAGCC
Source organism: Nesogale talazaci (assembly GCA_004026705.1). Lineage (NCBI taxonomy): Eukaryota > Metazoa > Chordata > Mammalia > Afrosoricida > Tenrecidae > Nesogale > Nesogale talazaci. The sequence continues at coordinate 7,746 of PVJH01019218.1, read as the reverse complement.
TCATGGGCACAGCCAGAAGGGAAATGGGGGGCCCTTCTACAAGACAAGATTCTTCCCAGAACCGTCAGACCCATGGGTCAGCGACTTGCTCAAGCTCTAAATTAGTGCACAAATCTTAACCAGCTGAAAAACACCAAACAGCAAACAGACTCCAACACAGGGGAGGTCCTACACAGACAAGGATGAAAAGTCCACCGAGGGTGAGTCTTATGCAATGTATTACCTGGCTAGTTGTTCCTTTCACTAGAGGAAAAGTTACGGTCTTCCTGTTGGGGCTAAGAAATTGACCCCTCAACCCTGGTCCTTCTGGAATGGACCTTTCCTTTGCTGCAGGATACAAAAGCCAAGTCAGAAAATGATAGAAATGTGTATGTGAAGATAATGGTTCAGAAAGGGCAAAGCAACATTTGGGCAGATGGAAATATTAATTTTGTTTTATGGAACCACGTTTACAATCTTAACAATTCAAGATTGTTGGGTTGCATATGGCAGGGTGTTTCTATTGCTTTGCAACCAACTCTTGCTGACTGGTTGCTCAGCCGGGGGCTCTGGTTGCCTCAGTGTTAACAGAATTCACTTGGGGGTTGCAGCATGTGCATATTAGCAGGATAGATTGGGCTGTAATTTGTAGTGCGGGTCTGGTTTTACAGGAAGCATTTTCCACCCACCCACAGCTTCATAGTGATGTTAGAATCTATCTAGATGAGGAGGATCAGTAGCTTAAGGAGCTAATGAATATTCATTCCTTTTCCCTGGGTACAAAGTAAAATAACCAGTAATTAGTATAATATTTAATACTTCTGTTCAAAATAAATAAATCTTTTGTAAAAAAAAACCTAATGATGATAATGTAGCAAATTCTGCATATGTAACTGGAATTGGATATGGTGTTTTGAAAATGTTTCTCAAGCTCATTTACATGTTTTGAGATTAGTTAATTATCCTTTTTGTGTGCATCAAACAGAACTCCAAAATTTTACCTCCATATATTATTCATTGTCCTATCGCCCAACTTTGACTGATTCTAATATTCAAATCTTGTTTGTTTGTTTGTTTGTTTGTTTAGCTACGGAATGTGTTTGTATTTTCAAGTAATATTTTGAATCCAGATTTGTTCTTGTCCCTCCCTTCTCTGGTTCCCAGAGAGGGAGGATGCACCTGGATTGGGGAAATGTTCAGATGATGTTTTGTATCTGATCTCGGGTCAATGTGGCAAGATGTGACTATGCCAAGCTTTAAAATAAACGTGTAGGCACTTACAGAGTGCAACAAGCACTGCGTGAGGTGTTTTCACATACTTCATTCTAGTTCTTCTATAGCAGGCCTGCCAGATTTGCTTTTCTACCACTGTTCTCTGGACAAGGAAATGGAACCCCTTTCGTATAAACTGTAGTCATATTTTATAGAAAACAATTCTACATTTCTTTCTCTCCTCCCACCCCAATCCTGTGTTTCTAAGTTGAATATGTCTTTCTTTTTGTTTTTTATAATTTTTGTTACATTGTCTTTTAAAATCTACTCTCTCTGTTGGACAGCTGAGGAGCCCTGTTGGCAGAATGGATTATGCACTGGGCTGCAAATCACAAGGTGAGCAATTTTAAACCATGGTCTGCTCTCAGGGAGAATGATGAAGGTTTCTATTCCCATAAAGACTTCTATCCTCAGAAACCCACAGGGGCATGTCTATCCTGTCCCCAGGGGTCACTATGAGTCAGATTGCCTAGAGGTTTTACCACATCACATGTTGCAGCATTAGATGCAACATATATTACTATGATAAGAACCCACCCACTCTCTGATATCAAGTCCTTTCCAGTTCATAGAGCGGCCTGTGGACCAGAGGAGACCTGCGCTCCATGCTTCTGAGGCTGTGGATCTTTATGGGTGCCATCAACCTCAGCGATCTCCTGGGGAGTGGCTTGTGGATGGGCACTGCTGGTTGGCATTCTGTCACCAAACTCACTGTACCACCAAAGCTTGATCATAGATAACAAAAAAACAAAAACCAATAGAAAAAAAATGAACCATCTTAAGTGTGGTTCATCTTAGCTTAACGATATCAGGAACTTCCATCATAACTACCTCATAATGGTTATTTAGAGAATTAACTATGCCCAACGTGTGTCTGCTTGTCCCCTGTGACAGCTACTATTACCAGTAGTACAGAACTACTACTAGTACAAAACAGCTACTGTTTTCCTGCAAATGGCGCTATCCTCAGAGCAGGGAGTTGGCAGAATCAGGAGGTGGGAACTGTCAGAAGATGCCTTCCATGACCCATTGTAACAGGGTCATCCCTTGAAGGCCCTCTTGACTTGTTTCCAACTTACGTGTGGCTTGTCACATGTGTGATAGTGAAGTTTAGTAGAATTAGACAACTGATTTCAGAGCACTTCTAAAATAGGGTGGAAGTGACATGAGCCATAAATGATCATCTCTTCCCCAAGACGCTCTTGGTCATTAGTCTCAAATTTAATTAGCATGCCAGATGCAGATCCATCAAACATCATCAAAAAGCAGCAGTAATCTGGAAGCATCAGGGAGGATGGAATATGTGGAATAGAAGAGATAATTTCAACTCAAAAATTGATCCAGGGCTGAGCCCTGGTGGCATAGTGGTTGTGCGGGACTGCGGCCCACTGGGATGGAGGTTCAATTCCAGCAGTGGGGCTGGGCCTCCTACTCCCACCACCAGAGAGCAGTGATGGGCTCCCCCAAAAAAGAAAATTGATCCAATGCCCCCAATGTCCCAATTCAGCTGTGTTTCATGATGGTTTAATCCCAAACATGACATTATCTAGGTACTTGAGGTTTTTTAAATAGCTAATCGAAAGTTGATAGTTGAAATATTGGAGGGCTTTCTAGAATACCTTTAGATTTCCTCCTCTGATGCAACCAAAAAGTCTACAGGAGTCCTTGAGTTTCCCTTAATCCCACCCCTCAAAATCTCCCTAGTCTTTCCTCTCAGGCTTTTGATACCTCTTTGTGACCATTATGGTATCTGAATTTCTAGTGAATTTGTGTGACTGATGTAGCAATCAAAATATGTTCCAAGTGTACCAAGATATTGTCAGAGCAGAAAAATGTTTTTGATAGACAAAGATCTTCTGTGATCTATGTGTTCCCTTCATGTGTAGTAGACTCCGTGGGATCTGAACACGCATAAGAGACCATCCATAAAACACGGGTCATTCACGGGTAGAATTCTCACCTTCTACTCCGAGTTCAGGTCAATGCACCTCATGGGAGCCACCACTCATCTGTCTGTGGAGGTTTGTGTATTGTTACAAGGTTGAATGGGTCTTACCTGAGCTTCCAGACCAAAACAAGACTAGGAAGAAAGGCCTGAAAAATCTCCCCACGCCAGCCAATGAAGTCTGATGGATCAAACTCTCCAACTGAGTCACTGAGCAGGGGGATGGCCAAGCAGGAGTGGGCAGTCCTTCAGTCTGTTTGACGTGGGATGACCTTTCCTTGGGAAGCCAGGTCAACAGCAGCTAGCAGCAGAAGACTTTGGAAACCCCAAGCTCACTGCCATTGAGTCACTTCTGTTTCAGAGCAGCCCTCCCGGGCAGGGTCGAACTGCCCCTGCGAATTTCTGAGACTTTCTCCTGCAGAGTGACTGGTGGTTTCGAAGAGCTGGCCTTATGGTTAGCAACCCAGTGTGTACACCACGATGCAACCAGGGCTCCTACAACAAGAAACTGCTCCATTCACACTTTCTTTGTGTCCTAAGAGGCATCTATTTGTAATGTTTCTGTGTGAATGCTCCTCCTGACGCCCCCCCTTTGCTCCCTCCATCCTTTCTTCCTCTCTTTATGCTTTCCTTTCTTTCTTCTTATTCATCCACCCCTCCGGTCCTTCTTACAAAGGGCTATCGATGGGCCACAGATTTCCCCAGGCAGGAAAATGGAACTATGTTGCTTACCATTGTTTCTCTAGCACTGCAGACAAGCAGTAGAGGCCCACAGCACATTTTTGTAAATGAATGGGTGAATAGAAAGTTACGGAGTTTGCATTATGCTCCAAGCTCTTCAGTCCTTAGAGTTAACACTGTTTCCCATGGGGCACAAGGGGTTAAGTCTTGAGGTGATGACTGCAGCTGGTTCAGTGGTTCAAGGCCACCAGCTGCTCACCGAAGAAAGGATAAAGAAGCTGTTCGCTCCCACGAAGATGTACAGTCTTGGAAGCCCTGCAGGGCAATTCGACTCTGTCCTCTACAATAGGCTCAAAGGCTGTGGTCTCCCACTATTTGCCAGTTTTATGAACTGGTTCCACGTGTATTTACTTAACATTTTGCTCGAAACTGACTTTCTTGATATTTAGCCTCACCCAAAGCAATCATCTTTGTGAAATTCCCGGTTTGGTGCCTATTTATTTATTTTCTTTTTCTAAGTCATATTAAAGCAAACTTGCAGTTCTTAGAAGAAAAATAAGACTCTTGTATTGCCTAAACTTCTTGTAAGGGACTTCGTTAAAATGCAAACTGCACCCAGAATCTGTTTGAAATATTGTTGATTGTATTCACTAGTGAGGGGCCTGGGAAACAAAGGAGACTGGAGAATGCAAGTTTTGCCAAGCATGGGCTTCGCTTGCAGCAGGGGCACAGGGGCCAGGAAGCAGGGGCACCGCAGGCTTCAGTTGGCTCTGGAGGCAGTGACAATGGTGTGTAGTTCCAGCTCTTCATGACTTCGATAAAGTCAAGGATTTGCTAGTATTGTTGACTTTACTGATTTAGATTACCATGATGTTAGTATGCAAATAAGGTGAAATTGAATACTTAGAAACACAAAGGGGCTACAGGAAAGGACTAGCAAAGTATTTTACTCATTCATTCGGTCTGAAAAACACTTCACTACGTTCCTATGGTGCTTGTGGTGGTGGTGGTGTGCCATGGGGTTGATTCTAACTCACAGAAACCCTATAGGCCAGAGAGCTGCTGCCCAGGGTTTTCTAGGTGGTCATCTTTATAGGAGTTGATGACCAGGTCTTTTCTCCTGGAGAGGAGTTAGTGGGGTTGAGCCACAGACTTTTTGGTTAGCAGGCAAGTGTTTAACCATAGTTCTGGAAATGTTGCAGCAAAAAGGCAAACATGGTCTCTAGCCTCATAGGCTAGTGGGAGATCCAGCCAGTTACACAAACCATTATACACCAAATTATTTTAGCTATGGCAGACACTACAAATGAAGCACATGTTGTATAATGAGACGGTGCAATGGGAACTCAACTCATGTGACTAGCAGAGAAGGGCATTGTATTAAATGTGAGCTATAACAGGGCGGAGCCCCGGTGGCGTAGTGGTTGTGCACGGGACCCCCCCTCCCCCCGCAAAAAAAAAAAGCAAGCTATAACATATGAGCAGAAGTTGTTGTTTGACATGTGGAGTCAGTTCCGACTCGTGGCTACCCCACATGCAACAAACCCAAACACGGCCCCGTCCTTCCCTTTCTCAGACTCGCCATGCTGTTTGAGCCCGTGTTGCAACCACTGCGTCAGTCTATCTGGGCAAGTGCCTTCCCCTGCTTTTCTTCGTTCAGGCCTGCTCTCTCCTGACATGGCCAAAGTAAGGCGGACAAAGCTTTGCTATCCTTACTTTGAAGGAACATTCTGACTTCAAGTCCCCTAAGACAAATGTATTTGTTTTTCTGGCAGTCCGTGGTATTTTGAACATGCTTTGCCAGCACCCTAATTCACATGTATTTATTTTCCTTTGGTCTTCCCTATTCATTGTCCACCTTTCGCATGGATAAGATATGACACATGCATGTCATGCCAGGCACATACTTTTAGCAAATACTGTCGTGGAGCACTGGAGCTTTTTACCTACTTTCCACATTTTTCTGAGCTGGGGCCCGACTTTCCCGCCTTTGCAACCCTCATGGGTTGGTGGAGCACATTGACTGCCACTGCCTTAAGGAGGAATCTTGAAGTGTGGCTTGAGGAAAGATCGCCACATCCAAAGCATTGAACACAGCAAAGGCCTGCTGAGCATCTGCCTCCATCCCTTCGTGACAAAAGTTTGCTGTTACAAAGGCTATGCTCCCTTCTCTCATCTGGATTCCTTTTCGCCAAGAGCAAGAACAGGCATGGTGTCCTAGGGTTCAGGAGTGTGCCTGTGGAAAGGTTAGCATTGGAAGGCTAGAGTGTGTTAGGAGATGCCTGATATAAAATATAAATACCCCACTGAGGGAATTTGGGACTCGATTCCTAAGCTGGCAGGCCAGTCAAGAGAAGAACATTGGCAAAGACCAGTGAAAGCAATAATTATTAGGCTTACACTAGCCTCGCAGGCCAGCTCTTTCTGAGCTATGATCTCCATTTTGTTTCTTTTCTTATAATTGATTTTCCCTTTCTAAAAAAAAAACAAGGAATATATTTCTATTGTAAACAACAGTAGCAAACACAGAGTCACAGAACAGAGTCAGTAAATAAAAATTATCCTAGTTATTTTTCCAGTACCCAGAAAATATGAGGAGGCTTCAAAATATTTGCAGAATAATTCCATCGTCTTGTAATTCTGTTGGTCAACGAACATTGTGTTAACCTTGAATTAACCAATGTACACATTTCATGGTACATCTTTTCAGGTATGCCTATGCATATTTATGTGTACGTGTGTATATTCAGATTAATTTGAAATCAAACTGATATCACATTTGTTGGTAATCAGTCTTTTACAGTTTTTTTTTCTTTTTTAAGTCTTTTTGTTTGTTTGTTTGTTTTTGTTTTTTGTGGGCATCACTGCCTCTGGTGGTGGTGGACACTACCCAGTGCTGCTCCCGAGAGCTGCCGCTGGATTTGAACCGCCAAGCCCACGGGCTGCAGTTCTGCACTCAACCACTTACGCCACCGGGGCTCTCTTTTTTAAGTCTTAACAAAGAATTACTTTTCAAGATAAACTTTAGGCCATCTAAGCAGCCAAATCTCTTATAAAGGCATTTGAGGAGATTATTCTTCCAAATCACCCACAATTCACAGTCCCTTTCAGCGGGGTTTGTTAACCTTAGGAATTAGCAACCGGCTCATACAACAATGACTGACAAGGAGCAGCTTTTGCAGAGGCCTGGGGCCTGTGGGCATTGAGAAGCATTTGTGCAATTTGGCAGTAGAAAATGCCATGCAGGCTTTCCCCTGATTTTATGCCTCTTCAGTTACCAAAATCAGAAAAATAGAAACACCCTCAAGCAGACGAAAATAAAGATTTTGATCGTTAGGAGTAAGAGCTCCGTAGTTTGCAGAGTACTCAGCATTCATTTGCTGTGTGATGCTTTCGAGATACAATGCACTTGGCGAGGTAAAGCTGGACTCAAACTCAGTGACGGGAGTGAAAGCACAGGGCTGAACACTCGGGGAGTGGCACTGGAGATGCAGGCTCCTGTTGCGTGGCTTTAAATATGTCTGTCCTGGCCCTCAAACCTCTCCTATTTGAACACACCTTCCCAAACAACCTTCTTGAATACAGACACCCAAACGTGCACCTTTCGTCTAGTTTCACAAAGTTAACAGCGCAATAGCTGCAGAGAGCAGGTAGGAGAGATCGATGTGTGTATATAAATATCTCTGTGTGTGCATATGTACATGTGTGTGTCCCCAAGCCCCCTGCAATCAAAGCATTGCTGACTCATAGCTGCTCTGTACAGGGTTTCCAGGACTGCAGTTCTTTTTTTTTTTTTTTTTTTTTTTTTTTTTCCTTTTGGCCATTTTTTTTTTTTTTTTTTTTTTTTTTTTTTTTTTTTTTTTTTTTTT